>NNCF01128284.1:196190-212249 GCA_002313205.1 Laupala kohalensis
GGGGGGGGGGGGGGGGGGGGGGGGGTGGAGGGTAGGGGGAAAACGGGAGTACCCGGAGAATACCTGCCACGATGCCCGTTTCGTCCATCGCCAGGATTCGAACCAGCGTCACCAGAGGTAGAAGGCGAGTACGCTGCGGGTTGTCGAAAACTCATTGTTATGTCATGGAATGAAATTTAAATAAAATCCCACGTAGGAATTTCGACGTGGTTACAACGTCGTCAAATTCGTGGCGACGTCAAAAAATCTACGTCGCGCAGACGTTGCCGACGCATTCGCATGTAACGTCTTGACGACGTCGTAAAAGAACGTCGTCACACGACTTTCTTGAAAATGTTGAATTATCATTTTTATTACAACTTTTATTGACATTATCCTTGTTATGTCATCGTCTTACCTTGTTATATCATTATTCTATGACTTGTAACACTCATTCATACAAGAACGTTCTACAATCTCCGTCTCTCAAGTGCGACAACGATGTCATTCGATCCAGGGTCCTTTCCATCTCAAGGTGAGCACGCTAGCACTGAGCTACTGCAACATGGTGCTAAATTTTTATCCTCTTGTATTGTTCTATCTTACTATGGGAACCATAGTAAGATAGCTTAATAATAAACACTAAAATAGTAATCTCCGTAAACAAGTAAAAGATAGGATGTTCTCGGCAAAATTAATTCTTGGCGAAAAATGTACCCAAGTAGAGTTCCAACTTTCACTACGAGATGGCAGTGAAAGACGAACGCCGAAATTGCGAATGTAGTTCCGACCATCCAAAGAGAAATGGGCCACAATTAACTGGCACTATTATAATTATTTATTATAACTGAGTCGTCTGAACGTCGTATAACGGAACATCTCAGAGTTTACTATCGTCGTCTCGACGTCGGGACGGCGTCGTTTATTCGACGTCGTCCTTCGACTCGATATCGACGTCGAAAGTATTCTCAACGTCGGCGATTTCTGCGTGGTATATTATTTTGAAGCTAACTGTTGATATCCTGCAAGAATTTGTGTCGTGAGAAAAAAATTTTTTTTTTTCTTTTTGACAAGTGTGTCCATGGGAATGAGTCAAGGAGGTTGGAGCTTAATATTGTTTGTTTTTTTAGAAGTGAAAGTGCCATGTATGTTTTGCTGTGTATGATCTTTTTATAAACACTTCTCTGTTGTTGTTTTCGATTTTATGCTTATTTTCAGGTGAATAATTATTAACAGCGAATGACGTAATCTCTGTTGCAGTGCTGACTTTGAGCGGTATCATCATTGTGAGCAGCTACGCGCGGGATTTGGAAGAGGGTTAGAAGGGATACGCCTGCTGTTCCTTTGACACCATTGTACATACGAGATATAATAAAAAGATTAGTGGTTTATTATGTCATTGATGTTTTAAATCAATGTTCCCAAGGGTGGCAGAAGAAATATTTTATTAGCCAGAATTCAACTTAAAAATATGAATACTATTACTCGTTTCAAATTTTTAATGATTTTACTATTTACGATTAATTAGTAACCCACACTTCCATACTAATATATAAATGCAACATGCGATCTGATTGCTACAAGAGACTTTTCACAACGAACCACAGAACAGATCGGGATGAAATTTGGCAAGGAAATAGTTAAAATGTCCAAGATGCACATAGGCTGACTATTATTTTTAAAATGTGTGATAAGAAAGATGGAAATGTTTGACGATAAATGTTGATGAAATCGGAAAAAACAAGAGATTACGCTGTATAAACGGTTAGAAATAGTTGCCAACTTGACGTGCAAAATTGTTCGACTCAAATATTTCTACAAAAACATTCCGCGACAACATATTTATCTACAAAGTTAACCTAAATTATCGAAGAAAACTTTATTAAAAACAGAAGTGTTAAAATACTTCAACTTAATTTAAGAAGAAAATAAATCAACAATAATAATAAATTTATTGTCAAAAACAGTACAAACTGCGTATGACCACGTGAAGGACAATAAACTAATTTACTCTCCGGAAGCAAGCAAGGGACCATCCCATCAATTCCGATCAAGGGCCCAGAGGCAGAGGCACATTCAAAAATTTCAACAAAAATTACTAGATAAGATAAAAAGTTAGCTGCGAGTTATAATAATAATATAATGTCAATAAGTTTGTAATTTAACGCAAAAAATTTATATGTACAAGTTATTATCGAACTATAGATAATTCTGAGTATAGTGTTTAAAAATCATTAGAGTTGAAAAAAACACTAAATTCACGATTTATTGTTTCAATAAACACGCCCCTAGAGAACCTGTATAATAAATCCGCCTCTACCCGAAGGAAAAACGGAGAAAAACTCGGGCCAGGATGGGGCTAGAGAATTTATGTGCACAACCGTGCCAAAGTTGAGTACACATAAAACTAAATTAATATGAATCATAAGACACAACACAATCATGCAAGAAAATAGTTTTTGAAATTGTTATAAGTTATTTAAAAAGTACTACAGCAATGGCGTGATAAAGTACAAGACGGATTTAACTTTTATTAAAATCAATAATTTCTTTTACAGTGTAGTAGCACTGGTGCAGGAGGTAGTTTTTAACCGCGGATTTGAACATAATATATTTTATATTCTTGGGCAGGGAATTATATAGAACGATTCCCGAATGATAAGGTCCTTTTTGGCAAAGAGTGGTTGACACTCTAGGGCGATGAATATTACTACTATTGCGAGTATTGTGTTCGTGAACAAGACTGTTTCGTATAAAGCAACGGTGGCACTTCAGTAATTCGGTTTTAACAAACACGACTGTTTCACAAATTAAATGCAGGGAAGTGTTAAGATACTTAATTCCTTGAATAAAGGTTTACAAGAGTTTCGGGGGTGAGATTAACAAATTATCCGAACTATTCTCTTCTGAATTCTGAAATTTTGAATACTATGACCGGAATTATCCCAGAAGGTAATGTCGTAACGAAAATGGGAGTAAATGTTTGCAAAATATACGCAACGGGAAATACGTATACTAACTGCGTTAACTAAGTTTTGGAATGCGTAACACAATTTGCTTAATTGGGAATTAAGATTGTCAACGTGACAACTCCATTTGAGGTTGTCTTGAATATGGAGACCTAAGAATTTTGTATTNTCCGTTTAAAGAAAGAGAAACCTGGGGTAAAGATTTTGTGACACTATTGTGAAATTACATAGACACTGTTTTGTCTGTGTTTACATTTTTACGATAATTTTCAACATTGAAAATAAAATATCGATCCATCCACAAAGTGTTACATATTAGAACCATTTAATCTTTTTTTCTACATACATTCCAAAACGGTACCACGTTATTTAAAATACGAGAATTGTTTCATTCAAATAATAATTATCATTATTATAACAATAATAATACATCTTTAGTTGGAGATGAAGTTAAGGCCATCTTTTACTCTTAATCTCGTGGATTATACGATATACGTGCTTGAAAATATATTTATCACAACTTCGAACACAAATACAAAAAAAAAAAACGAAGATGAGAACAATTAATTTATGAAGTAGGAATAACGAACCCAATGTAGTTCTGTCACAGAAACCTAATTTTGATTTCAATAGAAATAAAGCTTCCAATTATATAAATGATTTAAAAACGAAAGTTCTTAACACGTGAAAGAAGTAATTTCTCTAGCACAGGTAATTTCGTAATACATTATAATTTAAGTAAATTTTATAAATATATCCAACAAATTTCTATTGATGTCATCAATACGTTTTGGGATCTCATAATGTTTTTTTTTTGTTTTCATCACATATCCTCCAAGTAAAAACACGTCGTGAATTTCGTTTACTAATTTACTTCTTCCCGTACGTGTTCCATAATCTGTTTTTCTTTTGTTGTAGCATAAGTTTAGACTTTTTACCTTTTACAGTATTGTTTAGGCTACAATAATGTGCAAAAGTCATTGTAGACATCCTTCTAAACTACTTAATGAAAGTACTTTTTTCTCAAATATTGACACGAACATATAAAATTAAAAGGAAATAAGTAAAGCAACACACATCAGAATTGGATACACGACATACAATTTAAGCTACGTTTTTACCTAGTAATCTACCAGCAACTTAAGCACATAATTAATTACTTCCATTTCTAAAACACTTATTATCAATTTTTTTATTCGTAGGATCTTGAGATAGAAAGTATTATTGTTGAATGCAGTTCGTAACATTGATACGTGCAACTTAATTTCTTTGATATTTGTGCGAAACATATTTAAAATGACCTTGTTATTACAGTGGAAGATATTTAATTGTTGTAACAATTTAGTTTTCGAGCAACAATGAATGGTCGAAACAATGAAAAAGGTTTATCAAGAGGTTGATGCTTTCATTGGACTATTTCGTTCTGAAGTTACGTTGATAGTAGTGCACGCCCAAGAAATGGGTGTGTTAATACTTGAGAGTAAAAAAGTGGTAAGGACAAATTAATGAGGAAGTATTACACGTCAGCCGCTAAGAAGACTACAATTCAGGACGTCGTTTTGTGGTTGAATCACTGCTTTATGGACCTACTCCTGTTTCGGGATTCTTCGCCATTACTCGAATAAAATCAGCTCTTCACTTCTGTCGAGGTAAGACTTCCTTTTGTATCTGCAATACAATTTTTTATTTATTAACCAGAAATTTACAAATAATACAGTTGTCGATTTGCAGAGGTAAACAAAGTTACTTGTGCGCATGACAGGTGCACTTACATTTCATAATTATATACTAGTTACTTATACTACATAATTGACTAGTGCTCATAATATTTACGAATAGATAATTATTAGGAAATTATTTGAGAGCACTCTATTTCTACTTTTAGGCTTTTTATATAACCGATTTTTTAAATTAATTTTTGTGCTATCTAAATATTTTAGATCATTTGGAAATATATTGAAAAGTTTGATTGTACTGATATAATTATTAATAGATAGAAAACATTTATTGTATTGATATTATTTTTTGTGCTTACAGTTTTTATATATTTGGTATCTGGATGTATTTTCCCTTGTTATAAACCGTATAGTAAATACAAGATGTCGAAAAGAACTAGGTACTACGTTTTTGCCTTCTAATAATCCCGTAATTAACAAGAAATGAGTAATACCTAACACGAATTCCGTAGTACTTTATAAAACACGAATAATTTTGACAGTTATTTAGATTTAATTCTAAAGGCCATAAGTATCGTAACAAAAACATATATTCGCATGTAGGAAATTTGTTTTCGTATAGAAAATGGCAATAATTCATAATAACACGAAGGTTTGTAACATCCTCATCAAGAATCTTAATTAACATGTTGACCTTGAGACAATTATATTTTCTTAATTGTGCTAATCTCAATCTTTCTACACAAATCTGTACGTGACAATGTTAAATTAAAAGATGTTTCTATGTTGCTCATTGTTTTATTGTTAGAAAGCTTTTTCGGCTGCATAGCAGCCATCGTCAGTAACGTACACTGATTATTGAGGAAAATTTGCCATGTTAATTAAGATTTGATAATGTTGCTAACGCTCCACAATTACCAAGCACATCTGCATATATTCAAAATCGAGAAAGATTAAGTAATTCCAATTAAAATATTTCTCTAAAGGTTTACAGAATAAGGAATGTACATAAGTTTTAAAAGGAAAAGTTATTGACAGTATTACGGAAGTTATAAATATAAAACAAGTTATTATATGCCAACATGAAAGTTGCAGACATCTAAAAACTATTGATACAATTTTAATTAATATAATACATAATCACTAATTAAACCAATATGAATTACGTTTTTTTAAATACAAATCCTTACATTCTATTGCGGCATTTCATTGAAACAGGTGTTTTGAATAACTATGTAGTTTGGGCTCTAATGACCTTCGATGCTGACGAGCCCTAAAGCCCCAACAAAAAACAACAACTATGTAGTTCGTAATTAATTGTTATTATAATTACATTATTGTATGTATGTATGTATACATACCGGTCAGCTAAGGACCACGAATGACGAGTACCAGTAAGGCTCAGTTTTTGTGTGAGTTTACTGACTGGACCAGGGGTCGGCAACCTTTTTTGACCGTGGGTCAAAATCAACCAAAATGTGAGTATTAAAGAGACGTTTGGGTCGGAGATATTTTCGACATGGATCTTATGTGTACAAGATCCATAGTAATCGAACTAAAATGTTGTATTTTCAAATTTTTTTATTTCTCAAAATGTTTGTTTTCTAATTTATTTTTATATATTATACTTTATTTTCGGAACTAAAGTGGGTCACTTGAAATTATCAAATGGGGTCACTCGGTTTGCGACACCTGGACTAAACCTATCGTGATTTTTACCGAGATCGGAGGAACAGCGTCTAGATAGGATACAGATTGCTGTATCCGAGCATTACAACTGCGGCTTTTAGTTGCAGAGGGCGGACATTTCGTATCCAGCTATTTAAACTGAGACATTACTAAAGCATTACTAATTACTTTATTTATTTATTTTTTTGTTTGTGGCTTTAGGGCTCGTCAACATCGAGGTCATTAGAGCCCAACTTTATTTATATATTGTAAGAATATGTAAAGCGCAATTAATTACAAATTCAAAAAGAAATCAGTAATTTTTAATCAATTGTATTTATTTAGAAATAAGCCAGCCTTGGTAATAGTTTATAATTATTAGAATAATAAAATAAGACTATGCCTTTTTACATCAAAGTTCCAAAAGTCTGAAAAATATATTGTTTTTTTTTTAATTGTCGTTCTGAGAAGAGCAATTTCTAGAATTATAATGTTAATTCCCAAATTGTCATTGTAAAATGCCTAGCTGAGCTTCAGCTTATTAATTGGCAATAAAATTCGACCACTTCGCAAAGCGGAAAAGATAACACTAGCTTTCCAAGTTAGTCAAATCACTAAAAGTAATATTGTTTACTTTATTTAACATACTAGTTGTTTAATAACACTGAATTATAACATAATGCCGCTCCGGTGGCTCAGAGCTAATATTCTTGTTTGCCATTGTGTCTCCGGGTTCAATTCCCGGCGGGGCCAGAGAAAATTTGTAGCTTTTCACTTTTCAATCCCAATTCACGTAGTTGTGACTCTTGAAAGTCAAACCTTCCTCCTACTAACATCTCCACGTGGGCAAAGTCGTCAGAACAACTAACAATAGCCCTACCATTCACCTCCTATCGCTTCATGAAGATAAGCTTCAATTGCAAGGTACTATTCCAATTTACAAATACTTCAAATGAAATAAAAACACTGATTTTTGAATCACAAATAAAAATATAGTTGAATTTGTATTTACTAATAATTAGTACAATATTAACAATACTAAATATTCGCTTCATTCGTTTGAAATAGGTTATATCATTGGTTCTCAAACTTAAAGCATGAACCCCCTGTGAGGCTATTAAAGAATTGAAACTCTCGTCGCAATTTTTATTCAATGTAAAATTTATAATTGTAGCTACGTTGGTTTTGTCTTAAACGTACATATACAAACCTACAAAAAGAATAATATTCAAACTATATGAATCCGAGTATCATGTTGTTTTAAACCACAGTTTATTTAACGTAAACTTTATTGTCAAAAAAGCAGTTGCAAACTGCATATGACCAACTGGAGGGGGGGGGGCAATAAACTAAGTTACTCTCCGGAAACAAGTAAGGGAACATCCCATCAATTCCGATCAAGAGCCCATGGGCAGTGGTGGATTTAATATTTATAAAATAAATTATTTAATAAATACGTAGTTATCCATTAATTATTCAAAATATTTTGAATAAATTTTTGAATTTGACATAATTAATCGAAACAATTTTTAAGCTTCAAAATCATTATAATGTTTATTTGCAAAAATTACATAACATACATTACACACATTACATACATTAAATGCATAATAAAAATTTGCTAAACACTCAATAATTGAAATACAGTATATTTTGTATTGTTGAAAGAAAATAATAAATTCTTTAATTAAAAGAAACTTGTTACTTGTACAAAACATTTCGGCTCCATGTTGGGTACCTGATGACAAAGGAAAACCAATGTAAAAAAAATATTACAAAAATTTTCAACAAAGAAAATTAAACTTCCATCTCATTTTTTATTAGAAAATTAGTCCATTTATTAAAATAAGACTTTTTCTATAATATGTCCTGTATTCGTATATAATATTAACAACCCATTAAATGGCCAGTGAACTGAGTTTTTGTTGAAATCAAAATGCATGCAATAGTATACATTTATGTTAGTTGCAGACCTTTAAATAATTTGATTCTATTTACTCCAGTATTATCTATAAATAATATGAACGTGCCAGGCGCTAGTCAAGCGTACTTACCCATTTATGAATCATTCAATAATGTTATATATTCTATTTATATAATAATAATTTTAACAAATTAATGAATTATCGAGTACTAAAAAACTGCGAATCATTTATTATACATTGTTAAATATATTGAAACACTATTTAAATAATGGTCTCTCGTTTGACTAGAGTTCTCTAGTTTAGCGACTGTTTTGTTGAATAACTTTCTTTATTGTCCGGAAGGGAATTTCCTTCCCTTTTCTATACTAAATATCTGACTCGCACAATTCTTTTTTACACCAATATCAATAAGAATTGCACTATAATTTATTTAAAAACGGATTCTCAGAGACTCTGCATTAGAGTCCATACAACTTTCAGAAGGTTTTATTCAAACACCAGCTGATTACGTGGCGTTGCTCGGGATTAGCCTAATCTTCTTCTACTCAGAAAAAAAAATCTATCTATATTGTAAGATCAAAATACTTTTTCTTACTGGTTTTTAATAACATATGTACAGCATCCTAATTTTACAAATTCATAGTAATACAAAGCTTGATTCTATACACTGCACCATCTAGCGGGAGTCGCGCCGGTCGGGTTTTCGCTTCCCAGACTTGACGCGTCTGCACCATTTCATTGTAATTCTTGTAAAATCCAAACTATTCGTCGAAACTTTAAAGACTTTTTGAATCTTTGTTAAAAGCGCAAAACAAATAATCCTCTGAGTTTGATGAATATTGATTTTATCATTGTTAAATAACTCTATTAAATTGAAGTATTTTAACACATCTATTTTTAATAATGTTTTTCGACAATTTAGGGTAATTTTTGTGGATAGACACGTGCTGTAGAACAGTTTAAGGTGAACAATATTGCCTTTCATAGTTGTCACCTATCTCTAACCGTACGTAATAGGTTTCGTAAGAAATTATAACTTTTTTACTGATTTTGTCGACTTTTATTGTCAAAAACCTTTTTTATCTTTCTATCACACATTTAAAAAATAAAATTTAGCCTCTGTTCATCCTGAACATCTTAACTATCTCCTTGCCAAATTTCATCACGATCGGTTTTGTGGTTTACACGTGATAAGGTAGCAAACAGACAGACACGCTTTCGCATTACGCATTTATATATTAATATGGATTAGCAACGAAAAGTCCAAATATAATTCGACAACCTCATAATGATTTTTTCATCCATTTATGATATTTCATAACCGTGGACAGGTCAACCGATCACAATCAATGTCTCTGGCTGAATACTGAGTAATTGCGTCCACATTCTAGTTTTAATGTATTTTTCTACATTTTTCGATGTATATTTTATTGATTTTCGGAGCGCTGTTTTCTACAAGAAATTTTTGACACGCTCTTTAGTCTGATTTTGCTCAAAAAAAGTTTCTTTAAGATTTGTCTCCGTAAGTGCTCGTACAACTTTAGCTGGAATTTACTCGAAAACAAGTCAGTAAACGCAGAAATTGTATAATACTTTTTTATAGATATAAGGTTTTTTCGCATATCGAGAAAGCTGGTTTCCAGCTATTAGCGGTCAGCGTTACCCAGCACAGGAACAAGATGTTTTTGGCGATAGAGCGCAGGTTATCATCGCTTACTGGCATTTTCCAGCGCTCAGGAAAGGCAGGGAGATTCCATTTGTTGGATACAAGAGCTGCGTTAACATTTCACGGCATGAAACGGTCAACGCTGCATTTATGATTGAGTTGTAAAATGTATGTGTCATGTTGTGTTCTCTTTTTTCAATCACATTTTTTAAACTTATGAATATAAATATTAAATAATTCGTCCAATTTAAAAAATATTTTTGTCCTAATTTAGTTTTTTTCACGTTCCTCCTCAACGTCTTAAATGTCATCATAGTTACGTTTCTATACCTTACAATTCAAATAGCTTGTAAACAAATAAGAAATTAATTTACTTATTGTTAAATAATGTAGAAAATTGAAAATATTCATGCACATTTAAAATTTTTCACTGATGTTATAATCACGTATTATTCAGGTTACAATTTTTGAATGTTTATTTTTAACAACATCGATCTCAATACTTCTTTATCGATAATCAATGATTTTACCAATTTATAAAATTGTGAACCAAGTTATGCATACAATCAGTTTGTGGTGATTTGTGTAAGTCAGAATGTTAGTAACATTGTGTGTTATACTAATTCAATCACACATTACATATTTTATTGAAACGTAACAAGTCCTGTAGATGGATAGAATGTATCCGAAATGTTGGCGAGTTATATGCTGCTTTTTACCTATTCCTCAACATAATACTCTTGCAATAACAAAACGGTCACGAATGATATTAAGTTTCAATAAACTCTGTAATGTGTGATTTAATTAGTATAATACACAATATTACAAACATTCTGAGATACACAAATCACCACAAACTGATCGTATGCATAACTTGGTTCACAATTCGAAACAGTTATTTTTTCGATTAAATCATTGAGTTACTAATAATTCAGTAAAATCATTGGTTATCGATTACGAAGTATTAAGATCCATGTTGTTAAAAATAAACATTAAAAAATGCAACCTGAATAATACGTGATTATTGCGTCAGCTGAGTATTTAAAATGTGCATGAATATTTTGCATATTTGAAATGTTATCAGCCATAATAATTACTTGGGATTGATACTCTTGCATTAAGCCAGACAAATAAATAACAAAACTGTCATTTCGCCGTCGTTTCGACTATTTGTTTTAGTCATCATCAGGGCTCAATGAAGAAGAAGAAAATGATGGCGCTAAACCAGTGCACTTACTTTCTCATGTATGTTTCTCCGTCTGCAGCAAAGAGTGAGAAACAATTCTACAGCGAAAGGGTCATTTCTGGCGAGGTTCTCTATATTTTGGTCGTCTTAATTCCAGTGCTCAAAGTCGCTAGATGAACTTTGAAATTAGTCTTTTATTGACTGACTTTCATTTGAAAGTAAAATAAATATTCAGAATATTATTTCATTACATATGGCAACATATGAGTCTTATAAATATCGTAAAAATGTTAAATAAACGAAATTTCGTTGTAGATAGAAATTGATGCATTTTTGTATCTGCAGTGCGTCTGCTGTCTTCCTACGTATTTTATCATTATCATATCTTCCATTTCAATTTACAAGTGTATTCTACGTCTGCTCGGTCCATTTACACGGCTAAATATTATTCAAGCTTCTTGAAACGATAAACTATTGTGTAAGTGTAGCAGAAAGGAATTATTTTACTGCGTCTATATCAAACGTTCAAGCGAAATACCACTCATGAGGATGTAATGGATACTGTCTGTATTTTAGGAAAAGAAAATTGAAGGAAAATCATTGGATCCGTTTTTAAAGAACATTCAAAAGACTACTTTGAACTTCCTTTGTTTTAAAGAAAAAAAAATTAGAGTACGTACATCGACAAGAATTAAATTTTACCGTAAATACGAAATATTCAGGGAACTTACATCTAGTAAGTACGCGTTTGGCGAACACGGGGCCCCGAGTTGAGTCTGGCATTGCTTCCACTTACTTGTGCGAGGCTCCTTCCTTTCTCTTTTCTGACCTTCTGTGGTCACCTCTTGTTCTTTTCGATCCCGACGCTATTAAGGCTAGGGTATCTTTCAATTTCCTCATCCCTCCCATTTTGTCCCCCCTTATTCTTTGCCCCGCCCCTGCATTTTTGTTTTGATGTATGTTGTGAGATTTGTCTTGGTATGTATTAATTCAGGAGGGTTTTTAGTGGGTGATTCGGCGAGTCCCACACGCGGGGTGAGTCATGTTTGCCCTCCCTAGTGCGTAACTGCATTTACCCTACCTGTATTGAATTTTAGGGTTCTAATGACCTCTTCCCCCCAGGGGGCTTACATCTAGTAAGTACGTGTTTGGCGAACACGGGGCCCCGAGCTGAGTCTGGCATTACTTCCACTTACTTGTGCCATGCTCCTTCCTTTCTCTTTTCTGACCTCCCTTGGTCACCTCTTGTTCTTTTCGATCCCGACGCTACTAGGTTGCGAGGGCTAGGGTATCGTTCATTTTCTTCTTTCCTCTTCTTCTTCTTTTTTTTTTTTTAAATGTTATTTAGTAAAGTTGTGAGATATAATGGGATTTGAGTTTTGAGTTGTAATTCAGGAGGGTTTTTAGTGGGTATGGCTGAGTCATTCGGCGAGTCCCACACGCGGGGAGAGTCATGTTGGCTCTCCCTAGTGCGTAACTGCATTTTCCCTTCCTGTACAAGTTTTAAGGGCTCTAATGACCTTTGATGTTGACGAGCCCTAAAGCCCCACAAAAAAAAAATCTAATGACCTCGATGTTGACGAGCCGTAAAGCCCCACAAATGAAAATAAATAAATAAATAAATAAAACGAAATATTCAGAAACCAACCATGTGCAACTCAGAAACTAGTGTTAGTTTTGACGATCCTTCCACCTTGAAAGCGGAGTTCCTGGGATGTAAGATTCCTACAAAGTATAAGATTGCACCGAAACGAACTTTCACTTCCACGACCACAAAGAAACCGCAGTCTGCTGTGGAAAGATCCCCCCGACGTCCGTCCCGGGGGTCGTTGTCGAGAGAGAGAACTAGTTCCCCAAAGTCCCGCAAAGCTGACACTTCAAAGTCGGACTCTAATGTAGCGTCATCTTCCCATCGTCGCCGACGCAATTCCCGCTAAAGGAGCAGAAATGGTGGAATTGTTATGTTCTAGCAGTGATCACGGCGACTCTCCCGTAGAAGGGACTAACTGGCTTTATAGTCATAAACAAAAAGAAACCTAGACGTCGAAAAAAGAGCGAATAAACACGAAAACACGGAATATGAATGGCATTCGTGTTCGTTCAGATGACCTTAAACTATTGCTGTCCTGTCGTGCTCCTCAAATAGTCTGTTTTCAGGAAATGCATCTCTTATCCAAACATTCCTTTTTTTTCTCGTGGCTATACTTCTTATAGAATGGACTTAGAAGACTGTCTGCGTGCACAGTGGCGTCGCTGTGCTCGTAGACGCTTCAGTTTATGCCAAAGAAGTCTCTATTACCAGCGTCCTTCAGACCGTACGTATAAAGGGGAATCTACCATCCCTTACAGCGTTTACACCGCTGAGTGCTACGCCATATTAAGAGCATTGCGATCAACAAAGTGCTCCCGCGGATCACATTCCCTGATTTGTTCTGATTGTCTAAGTGCCCTTCAAGCAATCCAGAACATGTATCCACCTGATAATCTGGTCCAGAACATACAGGATGCACTTTTCTCACTGCAAAGTTATGAAAAGAACATGTTTTGCTGGATTCCAGGACACGTGGGAATAAGAGGAAATGAGGAAGCAGAAGCGGCATACCTCAAGAATTGCGTGGATTTCTTCACGATTCTAAAACGAGATCTCCTAAATTCCATCGCTGTGCACAAAGGGTAGGCGGTCGGACGTTATACCAAAAACCACTTTTTCAGAACCAGGGATCACCAAAACGGTTATTTCTGTCGAAATCTCGCTTTCCAATATTTTTTTTTACGATTAGAAAACTTTTGATATAGTACGTGTATGAGGAAGTAATAAATATTAGTTTACCCAGTCACATGTTAGGTCACCATGGAGATGATAAGTAAACATGTGGCTGGGTAAACATTTTTTCTTGATTTTCATTTTTGTACATTATTTTACTTATTTATTTTCAAGCTATTTTTTACTTATGTATTGTCAAGCTATTTGAATTGTAAGGTATAGAAACGTATTTTTACCTATTTCACAAGATAATACTCCTATTTTATTGAAACGTTTTTCTTTGAACACATTTTTTGTGTTTTGAACTATTCATTTTCAAATTTGAAATTACAATATATTTCGATTACAGAATGACGAAGTCTTTCAGCATTTCTTGTTTTCATGGTCTGAATTTTTAAAGTGAAGAAACCGACCCACAGCGAGGAGATTGAACAATGAGGTGAATCCGTATCTTCATTTCAAATATTGTATCTGCTCTGAGTACTCGACGTGGTTCAGTTCCATTCTTTAAAACGGGAGCTGATTAGTACTTAATTTATCGTACTATAATATCATAGACTTAAATATAAATAGAGCCAGTGATCTTACGTTACTAAAACCTGGTAAGGACAAAACGAACATTGGTAGTTATCGAAGCATTGCCTTGACGAGTTGTGTTGGTAAAACTCTGGAGAGAATTATCAACCGACGTCTCGTCTGGTATCTTGAACGGCATGACTTGCTGAGTCGATCTCAGTGCGGTTTCAGAAAGTTCCATTCCACCTTGGACAACTTACTTCTCCTGGAATCAGCAATTCAAGATGCTTTCGTCCGAAGACAACATCTCATTGGAATATTCTTTGACATCGAGAAGGCTTACGATACTACTTGGCGTCATGGCATTTTACAACAACTCTATGCCTGGGGATTTAGAGGACGTCTTCCTCTGATGCTCATGTCCTTTTTGGATCAGCGTTTCTTCCGCTATAGAATTGGAAGAGACACCTCGGATCTCCTTCTTCAGGAGAACGGTGTTCCTCAGGGCTCAGTCTTGAGTGTGACCCTTTTTGCAGTGGCCATAAACAGCATAACGTCTACTGTAAAGAATCCTGTTTTACACTCTCTTTTTGTCGATGACTTTGCTATCTTTTGTTCATCACAGAGTGTCACAGGTGTGGAGCGACAAATTCAACTCGTCCTTAATAGATTATACCACTGGTCGAAAACGACAGGTTTTCGTTTCTCTGCTGAGAAAACACGCTGTGTTCTTTTCAGTAGGAGACCAAGCCTTCTGGCAGAACCTCACCTCGCCCTGGGAAACAACGTTCTCAAATTCTATCCTTTTGTGAAATTCCTAGGTCTGATTTTTGATCAGAGATTGAATTGGATTGAACATCTAACAGACCTAAGAGCAAGAACATTAAAATCTCTGAATTTATTGAAGTGCCTCAGTAGCAGGGAATGGGGCGCTGATCGCTACTCCCTGCACCAGTTTTATCGAGCATTCATAAGATCTCGGCTCGATTATGGCTGCGTTGTATATAGCTCTGCTCGTGCAAGCTATTTAAAGAAGTTGGATAGTGTCCACCATGCCGGAATTCGACTGGTTACGGGAGCATACCGCACTAGTCCCATTCCGAGTTTGTATGTCGAGAGTGGCGAACCATCTCTTTCCCTCCGGCGGCAAATCCTCATGCTACGACACTTTTGCCACTTGCAAACTTTACCCGACAATCTGGTACACAACGCGGTTTTTCATCCATCCTCTTCTTCCATCCGTTTCTACAACAACAGACTGAGAGCAACCAAACCTTTTGGATATCGCTCCAAACAAATTTTGGAAACCTTAAATATACGCACACTTAATGTCTTACATCAAGGTTTTAGTAAGTCTCCCCCTTGGGCTTTGCACAAGCCGAAGATTATTTTCGATCTTTTGCATCATGACAAGAAGAACACTCCAGCTCCGATGTTGAGGATATACTTTCAGCTAATCCTCTACAAATACCGGGACCGTATCCCTGTGTTTACCGACGGGTCGAAGCAGGCTGATGGTGTCGGCTGCTCCGTGGTATTTCCCCGTGAGACCAGTGGCTACCGTCTAGGCGACTTGTGCAGTGTTTACACTGCTGAGTGCTACGCCATATTGCGAGCAGTGCGAACTACAAAGTGCTCCCGCGGATCACATTTCCTGATTTTTTCTGATTCTCTGAGTGCCCTCCAAGCAATCCAGAACATGTATGCAGC
>NNCF01128285.1:0-37041 GCA_002313205.1 Laupala kohalensis
TTATGTTACGAGCCTCCATCAGCCCTTGAAGAACACATTTCGTGATGGCTATTTAGTGGCTGTTGGACAAGCGATCAAGTATAAATTTCCAAAATCAGAAAGAATGACTTTAAACTGTGATGATGTCTTATCGAAATTAATCAAAAATTTAAATCAACGTCGACGTTTACTAATAACCGACAATGAAATTGACTGAAAATTAAAGAATCAATTCCAATTATAAAAAACAGTATGTTTGTATATTGCAAAATATATGTTAGGCATTTGGATAGCAAAAATTAACAATTATAGAATGGTAAACAAGCTGTGGATAAATTGCACAAAATAAAATATAACAAAGCACAGAGAATTAGTGGAAATCCTGTGAACAGGATGTTAGAAAAACACATTAGATTAAAAAAAACAATGAGAATACATGAAATTCAGTATTATGCTAAAAATATGTCTGTATAATTCGTTTAGCGTATTTTAAATATATAAGATCTCAAAATTAAATTACAGTAACATATGTTTCAAGAATAATTACTTCGTTTGTCATGTCTAAGAACATTGAATATTTTAAGGAAGTTAAACCGCTTATGGCAATCTCAGAAAATTTTTAACAAAATTTCTACTCGAAGTTTGTTACTCACTGTTTTTACACTGGGACTAGACGCTCAATCTTTTAGTTCTCCTCCTCACTAAGATCGTTGAAGATCCACCCTATGAGTTCACTAATTTTATCTTGATACGTGATTGTATTTTGATATATTTAGAAATTGACACTTATAATTGATTAAAAGATTTATAAATTTGAATTCATGTTACATAATAACTAAGCATAGCTAAACATTTGATATTGTTTGACATTTGACATCGGGTATGGAAAATTACATCAACATAGCGAGAGCGAAAATTCGCGCGTGTCACCTCTCGTGGATTTAGAAGTAGAAGAGACTTCTTCTCCCTCCTGCTACTGACTGTCACTTTTTAGTAGTTTTTATGTCTCTTGATTGGTTGAATATCAGCGTATTTGTTCACTTGTCACATTTGTTATAGAAACACCATTGTCGTAGCATTTGCTTGTTTCAGAAGATTCTACAGAGTATATTTTGTTCGTTATATATTTAAACATTTAGTTATTAGTTCATTGCATTCATACGATGGTTATCTGCCAATTATTCATAAGAGGGTTATCTGTCATCGTGTTCATTTATTATATGTAGCTTCGCTACACTATGAAGGGAGTGGTTATACAACAACTACTCCACTGCTGTTACTGGTTGTATAGAATATTATAACTACAGTACATTTCTGAAAATTGGACGAGAGTTAAAAAGGTCTCATAAATCCGATGTCGTCTTTAAAGACAGATACAAAAATAAAGAGCTAATTGTATAGACATTAAAATCATTATAAAATAAATTAAATCACGTTTNTTTATAAAATAAACTAAATCACGTTTCAATTTATTCTGCACAAACCATTAATATGGAATATGAAAACAGTTTACCCGTCTTACCCACTTTAACCTGTCACCTGACGTATGAATTTTTATTATTATTAGCTATTAATTTTGAACTGTTGAAATTGGACAATTTTAGTCAATTATAAAAAGAAAGATCCAAAATTATATCTTTACTATACAAAAAAATAATAGGCGTACACACCAAATAATTTAAATTTGTACAGAATGAAAAAAATTCTTTTAAATAGTTTGATAAATAGAATGAAGTCAATGAAACCTGGAATCCGCGTCTACGAAATCCACCAGAGTCCATGGGTGAAGGTATCGACTAAACACTATGGTAAGATACATCATGAATTGCACATAGATTTTAATTTACCAACGTTTCAAGAAACATGTCCATCTGGCTACCTTACAGAATATTTTTAATACATGTCATTTATTGCTCTCTTCACCTCAACTCGACCCACTTTATATCTTACAATATATACAAGTCCTACTTGCAATACTACAAGCTTCTAATTAAATTGTAAGAATGGATCGATTCCGTGCCAAGTACATGTTAAATTTTTCCGACTTAAAGAAATAAATTTTATTACGTTTCTAGTTTTATGATTCATTTTTTGAGTAATACTATTGAATTTACCCCATTGAAGAAAGCGCGAAAAAGACTTAATTTTTTCACCTCTTTCTTAACTCTCGCGTATGTGTTTTAAAAGCGAACACAATACTATCCATTTACATACAATGATGGCTTTTGAAATATTTTTGCTTACAATACCTTGTGGACAAGTATGTATTTGCACGTTAGTCAGTCAATATTTAGCAGAAAGGTTTGCATCTTTTAACACACGGAACTCCAAATTAGGTAAAATACCCTTCAGAGTGTGATGAGGAATTGAGAAGTACATAGTGGAAGATATCGAAGTGATCACTAGTTCGTATTTATGATACTGACTGCATAACATTCGCAAAGGTCCACTAGTCTTTTTATATACTGCCCTTCTTAAAAACACAGTAACAAACTAACACACACATAAAATAAAATCCTATTTACACCACAGTTTCCGAGGAAGTGATGTAGAGGAAAAAGAAGATTGGAAGATAATTACGTGAGGAAGAAACTTCAGTGCTTTATAATCACACATCTATTTATTAACTATATTTATTACAAAACGTATATAATAAATATGTCGAATTTCTTATTTTATTAACCATTTTGACAAAATCAATGATGTACCAATATAAATATGAAAAAATAGTAACGTTGGCAACACAAGCTTAGGTAACGCTAGAAAACACAAATCAGTGCGTCCCAGTTATAGATGTAAAGAATTCGGATATTTTCCTTACTATATGTATTTTGTTAATTGTTGTAAACGTTCGCAGCGTCAAATTATTGATCAGGGTAAAAAATATACACAAGTTTCATGTACACATTCCTATTTCATTCACACATTGCTTTGTATAACACAAGATTGAAACTAATGTTTTTAGTAGAATATTCTTAATCGGCTCTCTCAAGTATATTCTTTGCAGTGGCCCTGAGGTTCTCTTATATATCAATGAATGTGCAAAACACTTTCTAAATTTAGAATGAATGAGAAAAGAATTAAACACTCTCCGTCTTCCTTGCAAATACATTTATGAAGTAGTCGAGTTTATTAAGAAACTTTAAAAGAAATATTCAAGTTCACGTAAACGACACTCGCTTTAAAAATAATACATCGTCCCGCAGTGCCATCCTCTTTTTCCCAAACAGCCCAATATAAGTTTGAAATAAATTTGCGCAATTACCTTTCCTCGAATATAAGAGATATGAATTCACTTTATATTGTTTCAAATCCGCGTTTAAAAGCTTTCTAAATGCTATGGTTTCTACAATATCAAATAATTTACTTTCTTAAATAAGAAGTAAATTAGTATATCTTTTAAAATAAATATTGTTTTATGTGATTTAGGTTTATGTAAGTGATATTTAATCCTCTTATAATTTATCACGTTATTTTTATATTAATTTATACATTGATCAATTTAATAATTTAAGTATGATGGTTTTTATCCTTTTTTATCTTACTTGTTTATCTCTAACTGTGCGCAAACTGGTAACGGTAGTTTTTTCTGATACCCAACCGTTACCCAGATTTCTTTCCATCGGATAGTGGCGGATTTTCCATGAGCGGAAACGCCATTAATACTACCCTTATTATTATTAATCTCAAGTTTTTACTTCACATTATGTCTATGATTCATTTAGTTTGGAATTAGTGGGATTGTCCCCTATTTTTTACAGGAGAGTAACTTACGAGTACTAGAGAGTAAAGTCCCAAGTTTGAAACACCTTCTTTGACAACAAGTTTATCTTTCGAACACAACATTCAGATACGTGCGAAGAGTAATTTAGACACTCATTTGTGCCAAACCATAAATCTACTGTTCAATGTGTAATATTATTGTTAATCAATTCTGATTAATATGGCTTCGCGTAATTTTTCTCCATATCTATAACTGAAATACTATCTCACCCCATTGTGTGACCAATATTAATACAATCTAAAAGACACTTTTAAAGAAACGTTTATCCTTTGGTTTTATACATCAAAGTATTTGCTTCACAACATTCATAACATAATATTGCGACAGATATTAAAATTCCCATGATTAATAACATAAAGGGGCTCTGTAAATGAGTTAGTGATAATACACGAGGGTCTTCTTCAGAGGCAAAAAGTTTCTTGTGTTCTCTCGAAAAAAAATCTTCCGCTTTTTCTTGTGCGTCTTTCCACCATTTTAATACTAAGCCCGTCTCGACCATTGCGGTAAATACACCGTCAAAACTAGTCTTCAATATAGAATTCCTCGGAAAAAAAAATGCAGAGCATAAATTCTCCTCGGATGTTGCCAGTGATGAAATATATTCTTTTTCAGAGTTATGTTGTCTTCTGATGATTGGTTGTATGAACGACTCATCCATAGGGAACGCCACATCACGATCGTTAGCCATCCTGTCAAGGCATTCCAAAATTTCACTGCAGTCCAAGAAGCGCGTTGGATGTATGCCAAACCTGTTATTTTCTAAATTGGCATCACCTAGTTTTAGAAAAAAAACATTCCATATGGGATTTACTCCAATATGTATGGTCGAGGTCAAAATACTTTCCTGTGACGTAAAATAAACGATAACTTGGGGATTGGTAAACAAAGGAACTAGTGTAGATGTGTATAGAGTACATAACACCAATCCCGAGAAGCTCCAAACAAAATTAACTAAACGATTTGGGAAAGAATCGGAATCATTGGAGTGTTGTCCAAGGAGAACACTCAAAGCAATGAAACCTCGAGGACCGACAGGAATAACAGTAACTACAACATATGAGACTATTAGAGCTAGCCACAGTTTTAGATCGAAAACGTAAACTAAAGTTTGCCAGATTGGAACAGGAAGCGGTCCTGGTACATACCAACGAAACGGAAAATATATTAAGCAGTCAGAAGAATCTAAAGAAGGAACTGAAAATATAGAAAAACCACCCACTAGAAGGTCCATGTTTTGCTCATCAATTTCGAACGGTGATTGCAACCACGGATCACTTTCTTTATCAATCCGGGAGAATTGTAAACGCACATTTCGACTCTGGCCAACGACATTCAAAAGTTCAATCTCAAAACCATAGAGAATATTTTCTCTATTTTTCATTATAAAAGGAGGCCATATGACATAGGAAACGGGAATCACACAACCATTGAAGATCTTTCGCAGAGGTGATGTATATATTATTGGTGTTACACTGTTTGTCGAAATTCTTGACTTCCTTATTTCCCAATCGTCAGTGCAACGTTGTGATGACCTTGTTTCTTTNCAATTTCCAACACTTCAATGTCAATCGGCAACATCGTCACAGCTACTCCATAATCGATTTGGTGTCTTCGTATATTTAACAATAAATCTTCTGCGACACTTTTTGAAGAATGCGGTAAAATAAGTAGGCAACGTGTTTGAGGATGCCACAGTTTGATTAACGTTTCCACAGAGGAATTAGTTTCTTTCAACTGATGCTCTGTTAGAAAAATAATGAGAAATTTTGAAATGCATCCCTGTTGAAAGAAAGAATCGTACAAGGTGGCATTGAGTGGATATTCCAGTATGTCAATAGATGAAAAACTCTCATGTAGCTTGAAAATCAATTCATCCACAATGTATACTCGAAATTCCTGGGGAAGAATTACTGTTCCACAATCATCGGGTACAGGATTAATGACTGATAATAATAATGCCACAAAGTCAAAGATTTGCTTCTTTCTAACGGTTCTTAGTATATTTTCTCGAGACATAACGAAACACTGTTATAACCTTGGTAATTTTGATGTTAAATTCGCTTAACACTGCATTGCAGTAAAGAACGGAGACGAATAAAGCTCCTTCTACCCAAACACAGCGTTGTCAAGCGACTGAATTTACAGAAATTTGTGGACAAAATGATTCTTTGTCTGATAGATGACATAAATATTTGTATTGGGAATTTCATGTCTACTATATTTGCGTGTCTCGTGTTCTGATCGTTGGTGTTCCGTTGTTGATCTAATCGATAGTTTCATTATACTTAAAAGATAAATTACAACTACATAAAACAATAGAAAAAAGGCACGGAAATATGCTAAAAAATACTCTATCGATACAAAACACAAGTAAATAAGTTTGCAATCATTTTAATTTTAAAAAGAAATTCCAAAATTAAAACTACAACAATCCATTTAATGAGAGTTAATACCAATGCATTGTATACTCAGCCCACGGCTCTACTTAAGGAGCATTTAATATGGGAACAAGCAAAAAAAAAACCATTATACATAATTAACATTTTTTTGTAAATAAAGCGCCATATTGAAATTGAATTTGAAATATTTGCGTGTCGTCGCATGAGAGTTATCCGGAAATATCACTCATTTTGTCCCTCGAAAGTAATAGTTTGTGCCAATGCATACCATACGTACAGGTAACCGTGTATTTCCCGGTTCCTGTCCTCAAGATACAGATAATGAAGTTTTAGCGCTCGGAAAATAAAAAGGGTTTTGTCAGACACAAAAATAATAAATAATACACACAAAAAAAACAATACTCTAATAAATACATTTTTTATAGTGGTTCTTATCTGGCAATATTTTCATATAGTGAGTCTCGAACCAAAACAATATTTATTGAATAAATAATAATTTTATAATAATTTTGATAGCTCAGTTTTTGGCACTTGTTGCATAGTTCTAAGAGTAAACAATTCCTTGCAAAAATGTAAAAATAGATATTATCACTTCTTAGATGGACAAATTCCCTTCTTCTTAAACTATGAAAGATACCTCCTCAGTGGAAATTAATGTGATTGTAAGAAATTCTTTTGAAGTCAATCAAATGCAACAATTATCAACAGTATATTTCCCCAATGATTTTTTTCAATTAAACAAAAAAATATTCGTTACACCAACGCTCGAGTTCCAAAGAAACTACTTTTCATACGAAATACGGAGACTACAACACGTGAAGATTTTGATGGGTTGAGCAAAAATCTCAGAGAGGATGCCCAAATTTAGAGTCATGTAGAGACTTGAATTATTTTATGATAGTATTGAATCCTGATGTGCGTCCGCTGTGATAAATTCGTCAGCGTACATATGGTATTTACTCAATTTATCAGTTTTCTCTTGTTTCCCGGCGATCACTAACCATGGCGTGGAGATAACAACCAATACTAATGGACCTCGTATCGAAACACTGTCGCGCGTTTACAAAAATGGCTGATTGCACCTCCGGTTGATCTCCCATTTTAAAAGGGTTGCGATCGTGTACGTCTTTGAGCAGCTGAGACACATCGTATGAAGTTGTTAAAAAAATATAACTTGTTTTTTCCTCATTATCAAAATCAAAACGGGCTTAAAGGAACATAAAAATTATACAATATATGGCTGAGCTTGGGACCTGTAAGCCTTATTAGAAACCCTAAAATGTGCCGTGGGCAGTGCCTACTATACCCTAGTATAGACTAGTATAAAACAGTAACTACAAATACAAAAACCAAAGGATTACGGATATTTGGCAGTAACTAATATCAGTGGCAACCAGAGATTATTAAGTGTATTAAATAGAAAACTATGAAATAAAAAATTAACAGCAATTAGAAAATTCAGTATTTTTTACTTTTACTTTTCCTTTGCACTGATCATGAAACATAAAAATATCAAATAGATGAGAAATATGCTAAAATCTGAGGTAAACATTATGAGTAAAAATGATAGTTTATATGTATAATGTAAGGAGTAATTAACTCCTTACTCGTTAATACATTTATTTTAAAAATTATTGGAAGTAAAGAATTAATAGTTTTCTTATGGGGCAAGCAGATTTGACAGAGAATGTGGGGTACACGGCGTGACCAAGAGCAAGGAACAGAAATGGAGTACGAAGATTATTCTTTGAAGGTTCTGGGCTTTCCTTTTTGGATTAAGGTCAGAAATACGTCCAGTTAAGTGCCTAGGCTTGCTACGAGTTATTTTGTGGGATTTTGAAGAACGAAAAGGAAATTAAAATGGTAATGGAAGTAAAATTACGAGACGCTGTGTCAAAATTTTATACTGAAATGGCATACGGAAAGTTACTTTAGAAATTTGGAGAGCAGGTTCGGGCTATAATCGTTGACAGATCCGGGAACACGTGTGTAGTTAGAAATAAATACAAGAGTGTAGTTAGAAATGAAATTTTTTCCATAGAATGAATGTGTTTTGGGGGAGTTTTTTTTAGCAAGACTGATGAACAATGGAGCTTAGAAGAAGGTTTTGTGAATCGAAGTTTTACTGGCGAGCCACGAATCTCACGGTGCGTCAATAGAGACTGAGTGAAGGAGCTCAGAAACAATGTATGGCTATAAACCTACTTATCTGCGAATTCTAAGACACTGTGATTGAATTATTATCTTCCTCGTTGAACTCATTGCATTGCCTAAAATCAATGAAAATGCAGTAACCTATTTTTGCGATATAACTTTTCAACCTTCTTCGAAAATGGTACAGCGTACGGAAATGTAGTTTATTAACTTCTAGGTATAATTAAAGTGCAAATAATTTTATGTTAATTTTTCTAAAAAAATTTACGTAAGATGTCATCAGTTGGCAAGAGATGCACTCATAATTTAAAACAGTATATGTGAAGCTGACGTTTTCGACTTATTTATTTACTTGTACCAGAGAACAGTGAATATTGATAGGAGTTACCGAGTGATTTGAAGGGCAAGTCAAAACAAACACTCGAAACGGCGTATATGGCGGTAAACATTTAAAGATAACTAGTAAGCTAACAAACGCCACTTTGGCGTAAACGGCGTTTACACTTCGTGGTGAAATAAAAAACCAGCTTCAAACGCTTGATCAAACGGCGTTTGAGCCTATACGCCGTTTACGTAGCGCTGGAGAAATCTGGCCTTAGTGAATAGCTTGGCTGCGTGATTAGAGTATCTCCAAATTTTTCAATATATATTGAGGCACAGCTTTATACCTCATAAAAAATGCATGGATACCAATATAATTCCAACAAGTTAAAAAACCCTCCATGCTTTCCTCATCAAGTTTGAGTATATGGGATTGGCCTCTGATTTCGCTTACTTACTTGTATGCAAGTGATGTTAGAAGACAGTGACTCAGCCATTGTTTTGAAACGACGCATCAGTATAATATCATTCAGACATGTAATGCTATTTCGTATTCTAACCTTTCTGAAGGTGACAAAACCGCCTCTCTTCTCCGGCGAGTATCACTAACTCAGCACAACGCGCGCACAACTCTACGTTTTTGGAGAAGTTAGTGGGTAAATGTGACGCTGTTATTCACCTTTCAATTACTTGGTTTCATCCGACTCCAATCTTATCAGAGTTTCTAACTGATCATGAGAATTTTAAAACAAACTTGGAATGAGTATAAGAGACGGAAAAAAATAAAGTACATGTGTGGACTCGACACGGAGTTTGCAGTAGAGACGTGGAACTGTCAGGTAAATGGAAAGGAAACAGGACGGTATTTGAAAGTGATAAAAGGCAAGACAATAATCAATTTCTTTTACATTTCGAAAAGCTGATACTAGACAGGAAAATAAGTAAAGTACAAGAGGCGTATTAGCAGGAAACCGGAAGCGTAAGAGACGTGATAAGATAAAATTTATCGTGATTACCACCTTAAAACAAGGAGCCTCAAACAATCTAATATGACGAAACACAGTACGTGAAGAAAACGAATCGTAAAGGATGTGACATGAAGAAAAGCTCTGGATTAATGCAGATACAGACAAGGAATTTGGTCATTTAAGTGGAATTATTGCAATTATGATTGATGGCGTAATACAATAAGTCTTATGAAGGAAGATTTATATTTCGAAAGTCTAGCTTTTAAATAACGAAAGCGTTGGAAAATTACTTTGATTTGTAGGAAATTTCTCATAGATTATATCACATAAATTTTGTCTAGAGGTTACTGAACAGTTGAGAAAAGAGATTTTTTTTTTTTTTCGATGTAAGACGCACAAATTACTAAACAGTTGCACTCGGCCGCCATGTTTGCAAATGCTCTTACACATTCCAAAAGAGTCAAGAGAGATCCTCAAAATTGTTGGTACTATACAATCAACTGTTAGATTCAAATTAAAAAGTGTTTTCCTTTTATTATCATTCATATTAATACGTTTAGAAATGTTTTGAAAAAAATGAAGAAATGAGATTTGACTAACCAGGAATGCCCGTTCCACCTTAAACTGTGTCGTGAACCGCATTGCGCAAAGGTTTTTCTGGTTAGTAGGTAGTAGGATTCCTGTAGTGGCGAAAGTGTCTGAATCAGTGCACAAAAGAATGGTCGAGCACTGAAGCAGATGAGCTTTATTTATGAAGGAAGGTTTTGGTTTATGATACACTTGACTTATTCTTGAGTGAACCCAATGTCTCTCCTTTTCTGTTTCGTAGTATTGCCGCATCTCTTCACGTTTGAAGACTCATTCTATTGTGTTATAATGTCGCTGTCAATTGTGTGACTGAATATTTGCAAGAACACAGAAAAATCATTGAAATGCTCGGTCGATTTTGTAAAATGGGATAGTAAAAAGAAAATCCAAATCATTCAAAGTCCATTTATCTTACAAGTGAGAAATTAAAAACAATCGATTCGATTCGAAATAAAAGAAGTCAAATAAAGGGATAAACGGAGAAAAGATCTAGAAACGGACAGGTTTTGCAGTGGAAAAAAAAGTCCAAGATAAGATTGGTGGCTACAGGAGACAAACGGCATTAATTATTGAGAATCGAAAAATGATACTATCGTAGGATGACAAATATCTTTAAAAAGTCTTTTGATATTCCAAGTTTTAAATAAACGGCGGCATGGATATTAAGTTGTGTGTGTTCCGATTATTAAAAATTGTTAGGTATGGAATTCATCATATACTAACTTACATTTTTGAAATGCTAGAAAATTCGAAATCTAATAGAAAATTCGATATATTTAGAATTTTGTGCTGAATGTGAATCATAATTAGCACATACATAAATTAACCTGTTTCCCATTAATATTTCCATTGTTGCTAAATACAAACATTCCATAATAATGCGTTGGTAACTTATTATTAAAGGCAATAATCAGTATTACAATTTTATTAGACGAGAAATTTAAAATCTCCACATGCTTTTGGTCGCTTATATTATTTATAACACTACAGAAAAGTGAAAAATTATTTACTAAATTGATTTGAACCCAATTTACACGAAGTGGGTAAATAGAATGAAAATAAAGATATAGGAATGTTGCGCAAAAATTGAATGGACGATTCTAAAGTAACATTTTTAACTGAGAAAGTATGTAAACATAAATTACATCATCTGTTTTGTTTAAATGTTTTCCTCGTTATTCCCAGACAGTTCCGCCAGTCTACAGAGTAAGTTCTATATAATGAACACTCAAATTTATCAGCTATCGTCAGGTGTGATTGACGGAAACTTTTACTATATTGAAAGCTGTTTTGTCTGCCGACTTGTAGGCACATACATTGGTTTATTGAAATGTAATTATTTTTAATCAGCGCTTCTTTATTGTTCATGAATGAAACTTTTAATCGTCTATTTTCACGAGAGGAAGGGGGGGAAGGAGGTAAACTATTCCGCTTCTTCTAGACTGCACTATATCGCCATCTGAACGAGGTAAACTCTTAAGCAAGGTACATTCGAATGTTTCGTAGGTCTTCCCCATACAAAGCGAACGCGTTCTCTTAATGTCCATCCTTTAAAAGCAGACATCGAATTATAAAAAGGACATCGAAGACTGCTCTCAACTTCTAACAAGCTGGCGATTTTTGGCCTCACAATCACCAATTACGCTCAGAGGAGTGTGGGACACTCTTTCCTACTCCGAACTAACGTTCAATGTCTTCACAACCCTTTGGGCAGTGTTCCCTAATTAGACGCACGTTTGTCCTCTTCCTTCTACTGTTCCTGCATTCTTTCGCAGAGGTGATGTATATATTATTGGTGATACACTGTTAGTCGAAATTCTTGACTGCCTTATTACCCAATCGTCAGTGCAACGTTGTGATGACCTTGTTTCTTTCTTCGTTTGATAATTCACATACCAAAACTCAATTTCCAACACTTCAATGTCAATCGGCAACATCGTCACAGCTACTCCATAGTCGATATGATGTCTTCGTATAGTCAACAATAAATCTTCTGCGACACGTTTTGGGGAATGCGGTAAAATAAGTAGGCAACGTGATTCAGGATGCCACAGTTTGATTAAAGTTTCCACAGAGGAATTAGTTTCTTTCAACTGATGCTCTGTTAGAAAAATAATGAGAAATTTTGAAATGCATCCTTGTTGAAAGGAAGAATCGTTGAAGGTAGCATAGAGTGGATAATGCAGTATGTCAATAGATGAAAAACCCTCATGTAGCTTGAAAATCAATTCATCCACAATGGATATTCGAAATTCCTGGGGAAGAATTACTATTCCACAATCATCGGGTACAGGATTAATGACTGATAATAATAATGCCACAAAGTCTATGATTTGCTTCTTTCTAACCGTTCTTAGTATGTTTTCTCGAGACATTACGAAACACTGTTATAACCTTGGTAATTTTGATGTTAAATTCGCTTAACACTGCATTGCAGTAAAGAACGGACACGAATAAAGCTTCTTCTACCCAAACACAGCGTTGTCAAGCGACTGAATTTTTAGAAATGTGTGGACAAAATGATTGTTTGTCTGAGAGATGACATAAATGATTGTATTGGGAATTTCATGTCTACTATATTCGCGTGTTTCGTGTCCTGCTCGTTGGTTTTCCGTTGATGATCTAATCTATAGTTTCATTATACTTAAAAGATAAATTACAACTACATACAACAATAGTAAAAAGGCACGGAAGAATGCTAAAATTACTATTTCGATACAAAACACAAGTAAATAAGATTGCAATCATATTAATTTCAAAACAAATATTTCCAAAATTAAAACTGTATCTATCTATTCAATGAGAGTGAATACCAGGGCATTGTATGCACAGCCCACGGATCTTCTTAAGGGGCATTTAATATGGGAACAAGCAAAAAAAAACTCGCTTTACATAAATAACATTTTTTTGTAAATAAAGCGCCCTATTGAAATTGAATTTGAAATATTTGCGTGTCGTCGCATGAAAGTTATCCGTAAGTATCATTCATTATGTCCCTCGAAAGTTATAGTTTGTGCCAATTCTTACCATACGTACAGGTAACCGTGAATTCTTCGGTTACTGTCCTGAAGATACAGATAATGAAGTTTTTGCGCTCGGAAAATAAAAAGGGTTTTGTCATCCACTAAAATAATAAATAATACACCCAAAAAAAACAATACTCTAATAAATACATTTTTAATTGTGGTTCTTATCTGGCAATATTTTCATATAGTGAGTCACGAACCAAAACAATATTTAATGTTTTCCGTTTAGCACATGTATTTGTTAAAGTAAAAAAATAATTTTCATAGCTCAGTTTTTGGCACTTGTTGCATATTTCTAAGAGTAAACAATTCATTGCAAAAAAGTCAAAATAGATATTATAACTTCTTAGATGGACAAATTCCCTTCTTCATAAACTATAAAAGATACCTTCTCAGTAGAAATTAAATGGACTGTAAGAAATTCTTTTTAAGTTAATCAAATTCAACAATTATCAACAGTAAATTTCCCTATTAATTTTATATTAATTAAAAAAAACTTATTCGTTAAACCAATGCTCGAGTGCCAAAGAAACTATTTTTCATAAAAAATACGGAGACTGCAGATTTTGATGGGTTAAGCAAAAAACTCAGAGAGGACGCCCATGTTTAGAGTCATGTAGAGACTTGAATTATTTTATACACTATAGTATTGACTTCTGATGTGCGTCCGCTGAGATAAATTCGTCAGCGTACATATGGTATTTACTCTATTTAGCAGTTTTCTCTTGTTTACCGGCGATAACTGGCCATGGCGTGGAGATAACAACCACAACTAATGGACCTCGTATCGAAACACTGTCGCGCGTTTACAAACAAATTTGTCCTGCGTTAAGTCATAAACATACACGTCACCCGGTATCATGGTGGCACACCATCATTGCTGGCAGCGGATCCACAACGCGCGTCACCATCTACACCCCATGGCTGATTGCACCTCTCGATGCTCTCCCATTTTAAAAAGGTTGCGATCGTGTACGTGTATGAGCAGCTGAGACACATCGTATGAAGTTGTTAAAAAAATATAACTTGTTTTTTCCTCAATATCAAATTCAAAAGGGGCTTATTGGAACATAAAAATTTTACAATATATGGTTGAGCTTGGGACCTGTAAGCCTTATTAGAAACCCTAAAATGTGCCGTGGGCTGTGCCTACTATACCCTAGTATAGCCTAGTATGAAACAGTAACTAAAAATACAAAAACTAAAAGATTACGGTTATTTGGCAGTAACTAATATCAGTGGCAACCAGAGAATATTAAGAGTATTAATAGAAAATTATGAAAAAAAACTTATCGGTAATTAGAAAAATCAGTATTTTTTTCTTTAATTTTTTATAAGCACTGATCATGAAACATAAAAATATCAAACGTGTGAGAAATATGCTAAAATATGAGGTAAATATAATGAGGAAAAATGATGGTATATATGTATAATGTAAGGAGTAATTAACACTTTACTTGTTAATACATTTATTTTAAAAATTATTGGAGAAAAGAATAAAAAGTTTTCTTATAAGGGAAGCTGATTTGACAAAGAATGTTGGATACGCTGTACGCGGCGTGACCCAGAGCACGGAATAGAAATGGAGTAGGAAGATGATTCTTCGAAGGTTCTGGGCTCTTTTTTTTCGAAAAAGGTCAGAAATACATCCAGTTAAGTGCCTACGAGTTATTTTGTGGGATTTTTAAGAACGAAAAGGAAATTAAAATGGTAATGGAAGTAAATTTACCAGACGCTTTGTCAAAATTTTATATTTAAAGGGCATACGGAAAGTTACTTTAGAAATTTGGAGAGCAGGTTCGGGCTATGATCGGTGACAGATCCGAGAACACGTGTGTAGTTATAAATAAAAATATGAAATGTTGTCCATAGAATGAATATGTGATTTTGGAGAGTTTTTTTAGCAAGACTGATGAACATTCAAGCTTATAAGAAGGGTTCGTGAACCGATGTTTTACTGGCGAGCCACGAATCTCAAAGTGCTTCAATAGAAACTGAGTGAAGGAGCGCAGAAGCAACGTATGAATATAAACCTACTTATCTGCGAATTCTAAAACACTGTGATTGAATTATTTTCTTCTTCGTTGAACTCATTGCATTGCCTAAAATCAATAAAATTTCAGTAACCTATTTTTACGATGTAACTTTTCAACCTACTTCGAAAATGGTACAGCGTACGGAAATGTTGTTTGATAACTTCTACGTATAATGAAACAGCAAAACATTTTATGTTAATTTTTCTAAACAAAATTTACGTAAGTTGTCATGAGTTGGCAAGAGATGCACTCATAATTTAAAACAATAAATGTGAAACTGACGTTTTCGACTTACTTATTGACTTGTACCAGACAGCAGTGAAAAATATTGACCTGATGGTGAACGCTCTGCGGGAATACTGCAGACAGAAGAGTCTGCGAACTGTATAGTCATATTTGCAACACATTATTTTTTTATTTAATGTTACGAATTATATATACGACAAAAACAGTCAGTGACACTCAACCAACACTTTTTAAAATGATATTTATAAAATAGTGAAGAGAAAAAATTTAACGGTGTCCGTACAAGTAGAAAGCATAATGGATATTTAACTTTATAAACCTCGGACTAATTGCGAAACTAACAGTGCTGAACCGCTCTGCACATTTGTAATGTTTGTGATATTGGTGTGCGGCAACCTTCGTGTCTAAAGTAGATGTAAAGAAATAGAATCAAATATTTTTATTTATGACGTATATTTATTAACATAATTTATAGAAAGTATTTGTTTTATAAGTCAAAGTCAGTTAAGGAATATGTGACTAAATATTAAGTGTTAAGATAAAATTAAATCAGGAACGTGAGTGTTATTGATTGCGATTTTTTTTTTAAATTGCTACATCAATTTCGATGAGTGTGCAAAATATTGATAGGAGTCACCGAGTGATATGTGGAGCATGTCACAACTATACACTCGAAACGGCGTTGATGGCTGTAAATGATCAAAAGATAACTAGTAGGCTAACAAACGCCATATTGTCGTAAACAGAGTTTACACACCGTGGTGAAATGAAAACCAGCCTCAAACGCATGATCAAACAGCGTTTGAACCTAAACGCCGTTTACGCAGCGCTGGAGAAATCTGGCCTTAGTGAATAGATTGGCTGCGTGATTAGAGTATCTCAAAATTTTTCAATATATATTGAGGCACAGCTCTATACCTCATGAAAAATGCATGGGTACCACTATAAATCCAACAAGTTAAAAAAAACCTTCGTGCTTTCCTCATCATGTTTGTGTATGTGGGATTGGCCTCTGGTTTCGCTTATTTACTTGTATGCTAGTGAAGTTAGATGGCGTTGACTCTGCCATTCTCTCGAAACGACGTTTCAGTCTAATATCATTCAGACAGGTAATGCTAATTCCGTATTCTAACCTTTCTGAAGGTGACAGTAGCGCCTCTCTTCTCCGGCGAGTATCACTAACTCAGCACAACGCGCGCACAACTCTTCGTTGTTGGAGAAGTTAGTGGGTAAATGTGACGCTGATATTCACCTTTCAATTACTTGGGTTCATCCGACTACAATTTTATCGGAGTTTCTAACTGGTCATGAGAATCTTAAAACAAACTTGGAATGAGAAAATGAGACGGAAAAAATAAAGTACATGTGTGGACTGGACACGGAATCTGCAGTAGAGAGGTGGAACTGTCAGATAAATTAAAAGCAAACAGGACGGTATTTGAAAGTGATAAAACGCAAGACAATAACAATTTCTTTTACATTTAGAAAAAATGACACACGACAGAAAATGTGTAAAGTACAAGAGGAGTTTTAGCAGGAAACCGGAAGCGTAAGAGACGTGATAAGAAAACGTTGTCGTGATCACCACCTCAAAATCAATATAATATTACGAACCACAGTACTTAGAGAAAACGAATCGTAAAAGATTTGACATGAAGAAAAGCTCTGGATTAATGCAGTTACAGACAAGGAATATACAAATAAAAATAAAAAAATAATTTTAATAAATAAACTATTTGTTTCACGTAGTGAATCGCACTTACTACTTTAAGGCACAACTGCGCGAAACTGCAAGTTTTCCGTTTATTGGCGAGAATGTATGATGATAATATGATAGTGTCGCTAGTTGCATTAAATAACTAAACTACCTGAAAACAGAATTAATAAACAGTAACACATAATTATTATGATTAAAACTTAAAAAGATACTTCTCAGGTCATTTATGTGGACTAATGTCTCTCCTTTTCTGTTCCATAGTATTGCCGGATCTCTTCACGTGTACTTTGAATACTCATTCTAATGTGTTATAATGTTGCTGTCAATTGTGTAACTGAATTTTTGCATGGACACAAAAGAATCATTGAAATGCTCGGTCGGTTATGTAAAAAGAGATAGTAAATAGAAAATCCAAATCATTTAAAGTCCATTTATCTCATCTACTGTTTCGGAAACAAGTGAGAAATTAAAAACAATTGATTCGATTCGAAATAAAGGAAGTCAAATAAAGGGATAAACGGAGGAAAGATCTAGAAACGGACAGGTTTTTCAGTGGAAAAAAAACCTATGATAGGATTGGTGGCTACAGGAGACAAACGGCACTAATCATTGACTATCGAAAAATGATAATATCGTAGGATGACAATTTTCTTTAAAAATTCTTTTCATATTCCATGTTTTAAATAATCGACGGCATGGATATTTAAGTTGTGTGTGGTCCGATTATTAATAATTGTTAAGTATGGAATTCATCATATACCAACTTACATGTTTTGAATGATAGAAAATTCGGAAAGTAATAGAAAATTAGATATATTTAGAATTTTGATCCGAATGTGAGTCATAATTAGCACATACATTAATGAACCTATTTCCTAATAATATTTCCATTGTCGCTAAATACAAACATTCCATAATAATGCGTTGGTAACTTATTATTAAAGACAAATATCAGTGTTACAATTTTATTAGACGAGAAATTTAAAATCGCCACATGCTTTTGATCATTTATTTTATTTATAAAACTACAGAAAAGTGAAAAATTATTTACTAAAATGATTTGGACCCTATTCACACGAAGTGGGTAAATAGAATGAAAATAAGGATATAGGAATGTTGCGCAAAAAATGAATGGACGATACTAAAGTAACATTTTTTACTGAGGAAGAATGTAAACAACAATAACATCATCTGTTTTGTTTAAATGTTTTCCTCAATATTCCCAGACAGTTCCGCAATCTTTTCCAATTAGCGCAGAATTCAGATTGTGAATATAACTTGAAAATTGACTTGCATTGAAGACCCAGTTTACAGGGTTTATACAACGCAAAAAAACCTATATTCGACGGTATATTCTGAAATTTATCATCATAGAATCGATTTCAGTTTGTTCAGCTGAGTGTTTATTCAAATATCATTTTCGTTGAAGATAATATAATTGTCTATTAAATTTGTAGCTTTGGTTTAGGTTAAATTTTTTTAGGTATACAAGGTAATTAGATAAAAACAATAACCGAAATCTCACTTAAATGAAAAAAGGTATTGGAGTACGAATTTTACCAAGTCACGACATTGCCTGCTTTTTAATCTACAGTGTAAGTTCTATATAATGAACATTCAAATTTATCAGCTATCGTCAGGTGTGCTTGACGGAAACTTTTACTATTTTGAAAACTGTTTTGTCTAACGACTTGTAGGCACATTCATTGGATTATTGAAATGTAATTATTTTTAATCGGCGCTTCTTTATTGTTCATGAAAGAAAATTTTAATCATCTATTTTCACGAGAGGAAGAGGGGAAAGGAGGTAAACTATTCCCCTTCTCCTCGGCTGCACAATATCACAGTCTGATCGAGATACACTCTTAACCAAGGTACACTCGAGTGTTTCGTATGTCTTCCCCATACAAAGCAAACGCGGGCTCTTGATGTCCATCCTTTAAAAGCAGACATCGAATTATAAAAAGGACATCATTGACTGCTCTCAACTTCTAACAAGCTGGCGATTTTAGGCCTAACAATCACCAATTACTCTCAGCGGTGTGTGGGACATTCTTTCCTAATCCGAACTAACGTTCAATGTCTTCACAACCGTTTGTCTGCTTCTACTCTTCCTGCATTCCAGACGACTCATGGTTAGGAATCAATTTATTCATCACCATAGTATTTTGCGCAGGATTAGGACATGCGTGGTGTAGATGAAATAACAGGCAAACGTCGTGTTCAACGTGGATCAAAAGTTTTTTTCACTTCATTTCTGTGTTCAACTCGTTGTATAATGACGCCAAAAAACGTTTGCGCTATTTGTGATTCTAATTCAAATTTTATATTAACGTCTTATTTATTTTGAATGGTAAAAAAGATATATATGACATTATGGAAGTATGTAAGGCTTATTTCATACCACGTGTTTATCTAAGTTTTCTGCAGGTAAATACACCTGATATTTATTCATTGTCTTTAAAAGATCATAAAGATCGAAATTTTCGATAGGTTTAAATGAAGGAACAAATTAAATTCAAGAAAATTCTACTTGTCCAGTGTTAATTTTCAGAAAATGTGTATTTTTTTGTTTACTTTGAAGAAAAGTATACAAATAGTTTTATATTATCCGTTGGAGTAGAACTGTGTGGGGATATGGGTGAATAATAGTAGAAGAATTGTGTTAATTTGCAAATACTGTAGAACGATGAATCAACCTCCTACAGTGATATACAGGGTTAGTTAATGTTCAGTTAGAAGTCAATGAAACGTACGTGTAACACAAAGAAAAGTGTTTTTATTTTCTGTGCTCGTAAAAGTCTGTGAAAACATTATCGGACATGCAACTAATGTCTAGATTCATCAGCAAAAGGCTGCGTTGTACTGTGGTAAAAGTTATATACATGGCTATCATCTACATTCATCCACATATCTGATAAGCACTATTATTTAAATCCATATCTCATAATGAAAGAAATAGTTATCTTGTTTAGACTGTAAAAATATTATTCATCCTTTACGCCTGTCACTCTATTCGATGAATATTTGTGGAGAAAACATGATATATTATTTGTCCCCACACTTATCAAGTTCTAATCCCATTAGTAACAGGTATAGGTGAGCTTTCAGAGCCAAATATCAAGGATGTGCAAACGTTTAAGATGTAATAATAGTGATACATGCTCTACATACATAAGACCTCTTCACACCATGACTCCATGCGGAGAAAATTTGTTTACTCGATAGTTATCGAATGGATCTTTTAACACAGCGTCGTACAGCAACCCGTTATCTGTTGGTCCCGGTTAGACCAGCACTGTCCAATAGGCCTTCGTGTTACAGTTCATATGACAACAAAGTTTTCATGAAAGGTTGGGGGACACAACATAGAGTTATAAATTCGTATTGTCAGAATAAATCTTTGATATGCTTTGTCCAGTGCGAGGATATATACATATATGTTCGTAATTACGCCGTTATACAGTACAATATAAATTATTTTTTTTAAATTCTAAAAAAGAGAAATATAAAAAAAAATGCTTTTTAATGATTAAAGTTACAATAAAATAAATTTGTGAATGATAATCAAAATACCGTGTTACAATTAAATATATATGACACATTAGTTTACATCGTGATCTAATATTTTTCCAAATCTCATTACGTATCGGTACCATCAATCCTAAAGGAGTAAGAAATGACCCGCGGACAAGGATAAATTTAAAAAATGACCATAATTAACCATTTTTTTGTATAGTCCCTTGCTTTTTTATCTTTTTGCCTTCAAAATGTTGCAGTGTCAACTATACAAAAACGTTTGGTTAGAATTTTCGTTCTAGAGAGAAGAAAACAAAACGTATATCTTTCTAATGACGAAAAAATCAACAACTACAGAGGTATGTTATTGCACACATGGGATATATAAAGATTATACCGTATTTATATAAAGATTATACCAAATACCTACTCGCAGCATGTCGGTATTTGGGCACATCATAGGAAGCTTTGCAGAAGCGAGCGAAGCTCACCATTCGGGATTCGCCGAACGACGAATGTCTGGAACAGCCTTAATGCATGTTACTACAAGACTCTTTGAAGTTTTATACCTAAATCAGATGCTCGTATCGATCCTCTACCAATGTTTAATATGTATTTGTGCGACTTGACAGTTGCTCCAAATGTGAGAAACGGTGTGTGAATACCATTTTGAGAGCAAGAAAGTTTTTTCAAATAGAATTTATTGGTAAATCACCGACGTTTCCGGGAGAGTAGTGTACTAAGGTTGTGTTGGAAAGTGGTTCATAATGAGCAATGTTGTGTTGGGCACTGTCTCCTGATGTCAGTACTCTTGAGTTTTTCCTATTGCGAATCAATGTTTTTGTGATTTCACTGCTTTCTATCTTCCTTCGTGCGTCCCAGGTCCGCCGGTGTCCGGTGACTTCAGGGTATTAAGGTGTTAGGTCTTTTGAGACGTCAGAATGGGTTTGGAGCGGAGTGGGTTCATTTGGGGAGGAGAAGATGCTGTTGCCTTGTTATTTTTAAGGTGGGTATGGTGTGGTTGAGGATGTCTGAAGTGTAGCGGCGGAAGGAACGGAAGATTTAATGACAGACGAGCGAATGGTAACAACTTTCGGATCGGCGTTTTGTGACTGAGAAACTGAAATCAAAGATTCAGAAAACTTTCAAATAGATGTACTTTACTTGTTTAATAAATTTCATTTGTCTTTCCTGAGATATCAAGAAATGGTATTTTATGTTAATGGTGATTTGGGTTACAAAAAATGAACAAAAATTGGTTATTACTAACTTTTACATAAACTACGCGATTACGAAGAAGCTATACAAAACTTATATGATGATTGGAAATACATAGAAAAGCAGCTTAAGCCTCATTTCAGTTGTGAAAGAAAAAAATGTGTTTTAATACAGTGTTCTGGAAAAACGTACTTCTCTTTCCGCATGGCTCTCGCTACACAACGAAAAGAAGACAAACAAACACTAATTCCAATGAACAAATAAACATAGTATTGAAGCTTATTATTTATTTCCCGACTCTAGAATCACGAGGTAAAATAACTTTCTTCTCTTGTAAACTCGTCTGACGCTAGAAGGTGAGTGAAATTTTCAACAAATGATTAGTTCCACGCTGTTGGAAGGCAAGCACTGCTTTCTATCAGTCTAAAGAGACACGTACACGGCTAGTGAATGCCGGTTTTTTGACACCTCTTCGTATCTTTCAACAGAGGAGTATATCGACGCGAAACTAGGCCAAAAGTATTTTCTCCAGTAAATTTGGTAAAAGTCATTTTAAAATATATAAACGAATAATATGTCCATCATTCATATTGAGACAGTTTATATGGAGCTTGTTTTTATTTGGTTATATACGAGAATCACGATGAGGTGTTGAAATGCGGTGTTCACTTGTCCTATGTTTATCACCTGAACGCTCGTCAATCAGCTCCAAAGAAGAATTAAATTTGTCGGAAGTCATGTGCCTGATCCTCACCAAATGCATTTGAGAACAATTCAATTAAGAGTCCCTTTGTTTGTAATGTTTTCGTTACATATTTTCTTTTAAATCCATAACGTTTATAAGAATAACCTCACAACTGAATTAATTACAATATACTTTTTTCTTTTTTTTAAATTCAACATATCAAATTTCGTTAGATAGATTTTTAATACTTTTTAAATATGAATAACACAACGTTTCGCCAACAATAGGCTTAATCTTCTCTACGAAGGATCAGGTATATGGTATTTTGAGAACTCTCCCTAGCATGCGTAGCATCACGTCAAAGTCATAGTTAAATACCTGAGAGGCGTGCCCAGAATTATATTTCGAGTGGAGGGGATATTTTTCCATATATAATATTGTGTGCACATATATAATGAGTTTATATATTTTACATGTATATTAGTAGGTATATTATACATGTAAGCAATGTATACGTATGTTAGAGGATAAATGCACATACAAATGTTAGTAGAAATACAACAAGAATAAATTTATTTTAATATCGGGGAGGAAGATTAAAGCCCCTGCTCCCTTCTTGTTTCGCCTTGCAACGTAAACTACACGATAGTTATTAAGAGCATCTATAAATGAAAATCTTAAAATTCGTCTCTGATATATAGAAATTAAAATATCATAATTCAGTTTTCATATTATGATTGTCCACAACAAAATATTTACGTCAATGTTCGATATATTTATAGGAGTTTTGTGCAAGGGATAAATAAATTACTCTCTATGTCTTGGAACATACAGGAGGATGTACACCGCCCTAGTGTACACTACTTTTCAACGCCACTTCATGATGTTCCACAGTGGAGTAAATTAAGGCGAAACTTGGCCCTCAAGGATTTTATCCCGTAAATACGTTGGATTAAGGTGAATTATCGTTTATATGTATATAAATAAATGTCACGTACTGTTAAATGTATTTTTGATCAAGTTGTTATGTATTTAATCTGTATGAACAATTAAAAACAAACACTATGTAAATTATCTTAACATGAATAATTTACATAATATTTGATTTTATAAATTCAAAATCATTTTTACCTTAATTCACCATGTTTACATTTGACCAAATTTTGGCTCGATATACTCCACTGTGTGGAGATACGAAGAAGTGTTTAAAAGAGGCACTCACAAGCCACTTGTACGTGCCGTTTAACTTACGGTTATATTCTGCAGCTGGCTACAGTTAAATTACCAGCAGTGGAAACTTAGAAACAGCATTTCTAAATGTGTAAGTCGAACTAAAACACACTCAAACCAGCACCAACAGAGCCACGTAGAGCTGGAGTTGCTTCAATTAGTCGCAGTCGTCACATGAACACCGTGTGCCGCCAACGTCAACACTCACTACCCAAACAACCAGTTGAACGGGTGGTGGGGGTTAGTTAGTTCGGCGCCTACCTGGTGGAGCGCTGCTACGTGTGATCCATCTATACCTAATTTTATCTGTGGTGTCCACGAGTAGATACATTGTAATCCTTTATGTTACGAGCCTCCATTAGCCCTTGAAGAACACATTTCGGGATGGCTATTTAGTAGCTGTTGGGCAAGCGATCAAGTAAATAATTTCCAAAATCAGAAGGAATGACTTTAAACTGTGATGATGTCTTATGAGAATTAATCAATAATTTAAATTAACATTGATGTTTACTAATAACCGCCAATTAAATTGACTAAAAATAGAAGATTCAATTCCAAAAATAAAAAACAGTATGTTTGTTTATTGCAAAATATATGTTAGGCATTTGGATAGCAAAAATAAACAATTATTGAATGGTAAACAAGCTGTGGATAAATTGCACAAAATAAAATATAACAAAATACNAAATTGAACAAAATGAAATATAACAAAATACAGAGAATTAGTGGAAATCCTGTGAACAGGATGTTAGAAAACACATTAGAGTAAAAAACACAATGAGAAGACATGAAATTCAGTATTATGCTAAAAAAATGTCTGTATAATTCGGAAAGCGTATTTTAAATATACCCTTTTTTACCTGTCACCTAACGTTTGAATTTTTGTTATTATTAGCTATTAGTGTTGGACTGTTGTAATTTGACATTATTAGTCAATTATAAAAACAAATTATATCTATACTACACAAAAAAAAATAGACGTGCACACCAATTAATTTAAATTTGTACAAAATGAAAAAGGTCTTTAAATGGTTTGAAAAATAGAATGAAGTCAATAAAATTGAAATCCGTGTCTACGAAATCCACCAGTGTCCATGGGTGAAGGTATGGACTAAACACAATGGTAAGCTATATCATGAATTGCACATAGTTCACGTTTTTAATTCACCAACGTTTAAAGAAATATGTCCATCTGGCTATCTTACAGGATATTTCCAATACATGTCATTTATTGCTCTCCTCACCTTAACTCGACCCACTTTATATCTTACCAAAAATGAAAGTCCTACTTGCAATGTTACAAGCTTCTAAGTAAATTGTAAGAATGGAACGATTCCGTGCCAAGTACATGTTAAATTTTTCCGACTTAAAGAAATAAATTTTATTACTTTTCTTGTTTTATAATGCATTTTTTTGTAATACTATTGAATTTATCCCATTAAAGAAGCACGAAAAAGACACTTAAATTTTTCACCTTTTTCTTGACTCTCGCATATGTGTGTAAAAAGAGAAACACAATACTATCCATTTACATACAATGATGGCTTTTGAAATAGTTTTGCTTACAATACCTTGTGGACAAGTATGTATTTGCACGTTAGTCAGTCAAAATTTAGCAGAAAGGTTTGAATCTTTCAACACACGGAACTGCAAATTAGGTAAAATACTCTTCAGTGGGGGATGAGGGATTGAGAAGTACATAGTGGAAGATATCGAAGTGATCACTAGTTCGTATTTATGATACTGACTGCATAACATTCGCAAATGTCCTCTAGTCTTTTTATATACTGCCCTTCTTAAAAACACAGTAAGAAACTAACACACTCAGAAAATAATATCCTATTTACACCAAAGTTTCCGAGGCAGAGATGTAGAGGAAAAAGAAGATTGGAAGATAATTACGTGAGGATGAAACTTCAGAGCTTTATAGTCACACATCTATTTATTAACTATAATTATTACAAAACATATATAATAAATATGTCGATTTTTTTATTTTTTTAACCATTTTGACAAAATCAATGAGGTACTAATATAAATATGAAAAATAGTAAATTTGGCAACACAAGCATAGGTAACGCTAGAATACAGCAATCAGTGCGTCCCAGTTATCGATGTAAAGCATTCGGCTATTTTCCTTACTATATGTATTTTGTTGTTGTAAACGTTCTCAGCGTCAAATTAGGGATCATGGTAAAAAGTAACCACAAGATTCATGTACTCATTCCTATTTCATTCACACATTGCTTTGTATAACACAAGATTTAAACTAATATTTTTAGTAGAATATTCTTGATCGGATCTCTCAAGTATATTCTTTCCTGTGGCCCTGAGGTTCTCTTCTATATCAATGAATGTGCAAAACACTTTCTAAATTTAGAATGAATGAGAAAAGAATTAAACACTCTCCGTCTTCCTTGCAAATACATTTATTAAGTGGTCGAATTTATTATTATGAAACTTTAAAAGAATCATTCAAGTTCACGTACACGACACTCGCTTTAAAAATAATACATCGTCCCGCAGTGCCATCCTCTTTTTCCCAAACAGTCCATTATAAGTTTGAAATAATTTTTGCAATAAACTTTCCTCGAAAATAAAAGATATGAATTCACTTAATTTTTTTCAAATCCGCAATTAAAAGCTTTCTAAATGCTATGGTTTCTATATTATGAAATAATTTACTTTCTTAAAAAGAGAAGTAAATTAGTATTTATTTTACAATAAATATTGTTTTATATGATTTTGGATGATGTAAGTGATATTTAATCCTCTTATATTTTATCACGTTATTTTTATATTAATTTAAATATAGATCATTTTAATAATCAAGTATGTTGGTTTCTATCCTTTTTTTATTTTACTTGTTTATCTCTAGCTGTGCGCAAACTGGTAACGGTAGTCTATTTCTGATACCGTTACCCAGATTGTTTTCCATCGGATAGTGGCGGATTTTCCATGAGTGGAAATGCCATTAATATTACCCTTATTATTATTAATCTCAACTTTTTTTCGCGTAATTTTTCTCCATACCTATAACTGAAATACTATCTCACCCCATTGTGTGACCATTATTAATACAATCTAAAGGACACTTTTAAAGAAACGTTTATCTTTTGGTTTTATACATCAAAGTATTTGCTTCACAACATTCATAACATAATATTGCGAGAGATATTAAATTTCCCATGATTAGTAACAAGAAAGGGCTCTGTAAATGAGTCAGTGATAATACCCGAGGGTCTTTCTTCAGAGGTAAAAAGTTTCTTGTGTTCTCTCGAAAAAAAATCTTCCGCTTTTTCTTGTGCGTCTTTCCACCATTTTAATACTAAGCCCGTCTCGACCATTGCGGTAAATACACCGTCAAAACTAGTCTTCAATATAGAATTCCTCGGAAAAAAAATGCAGAGCATAAATTCTCCTCGCATGTTGCCAGTGATGAAATATATTCTTTTTCAGAGTTATGTTGTCTTCTGTAGATTGGATGTATGAAGGAATCATCCATAGGGAACGCCACATCACGTTCGTTAGCCATCCTGTCAAAACACTCAAAAATGTCACTACAGTCCAAGAAGCGCGTTGGATGTATGCCAAACCTGGTATTTTCTAAATTGACATCACCTAGTTTTAGAAAAAAAACATTCCATATGGGATTTACTCCAATATGTATGGTCGAGGTCAAAATACTTTCCTGTGACGTAAAATAAACGATAACTTGGGGATTGGTAAACAAAGGAACTAGTGTAGATGTGTATAGAGTACATAACACCAATCCCGAGAAGCTCCAAACAAAATTAACTAAACGATTTGGGAAAGAATCGGAATCATTGGAGTGTTGTCCAAGGAGAACACTCAAAGCAATGAAACCTCGAGGACCGACAGGAATAACAGTAACCACAACATATGAGACTATTAGAGCTAGCCACAGTTTTAGATCGAAAACGTAAACTAAAGTTTGCCAGATTGGAACAGGAAGCGGTCCTGGTACATACCAACGAAACGGAAAATATATTAAGCAGTCAGAAGAATCTAAAGAAGGAACTGAAAATATAGAAAAACCACCCACTAGAAGGTCCATGTTTTGCTCATCAATTTCGAACGGTGATTGCAACCACGGATCACTTTCTTTATCAATCCGGGAGAATTGTAAACGCACATTTCGACTCTGGCCAACGACATTCAAAAGTTCAATCTCAAAACCATAGAGAATATTTTCTCTATTTTTCATTATAAAAGGAGGCCATATGACATAGGAAACGGGAATCACACAACCATTGAAGATCTTTCGCAGAGGTGATGTATATATTATTGGTGTTACACTGTTTGTCGAAATTCTTGACTTCCTTATTTCCCAATCGTCAGTGCAACGTTGTGATGACCTTGTTTCTTTCTTCGTTTGATAATTCACATACCAAAACTCAATATCCAACACTTCCATGTCAATCGGCAACATCGTCACAGCTACTCCATAGTCGATTTGGTGTCTTCGTATAGTCAACAATAAATCTTCTGCGCCACTTTTTGGGGAATGCGGTAAAATAAGTAGGCACTTTCTCGCGACGCGAATATTCGTGCTCACCCTACTTGCAGCGTGTCGATTATCTGGGACATCATAGGAAGTTAAGCAGTGGTTAGCAGATGCATCCGATGTTCACCATTTAGGATTCGCCGAACGATCAATGTCTGGAGCCACCTTAGCGTTTTGAGTGCAAGAAAGTTTGTTCAAATGAAATTTATTAATAAATCACCGACGTTTTCGGGCTCTGCTTTCCAAATGCCTCTCGCAACACTACGAAAAAAGGACAAACAAATACTAATTTCAATCAATAAATAACATATTGAAGCTAAATAAAATATATTTACCAACTCTAGAATTAGGAGGTAAAATAACTTTCTTCTATTGTAAACTCGTCCAACGCTAGTAGGTAAGTGAGGTTTTACACAATTGATTAGTTCCACGCAGTTGGAGGTCAAGCACTGCTATCTATCAGTCTAAAGAGGCACGCACACGGCTAGTGAATACCGGTTTTCGACACCTCTTCGTGTCTTTGAGCACAGGAAAATATCGACGCGAAATTTGGCCAAAAGTAATTTGTCCAATAAATTTAGTAAATTTAGGTGAATAACATTTTGAAATATATAAACATATCATATGTCCATTATTCACATTGAGGCAGTTTTATGGAACTTCTTTTTAATTGATAATATAGATTCATAACCTCTCATATCAATAATTTATTTAAATTGACATGTTTTAAATTTATTATAAAATATAATTCGCCATGAAATACATGGTAAAAAATATTTTGGTCAGTTTTTTTCTGAATATACTCCATTAAGCGACGTCGCGAAGCATTGGTGAAATGCGGTGTTCACTTGCTTCATGTTTACACCCCTGCATCCTCGTCATACCGCTCTGATTAGTATTAAATTTGTCGGAAATATTGTGCCTGATCCTCACCAAATCCACTCGGGAAAAAATCTTTTTTTTTTTTTTAATTTTATTTTATTGTCAAAAAACAGTACAAACTGCGTATGACCACGTGGAGGGAAAAAAACTAATTTACTCTCCAGAAGCAAGCAAGGGACCATCCCATCAATTCCGATCAAGGGCCCTAAGGCAGAGGCGGATTCAAAAAATTCAGCAAAAATTCCTAGATAAGATAAAAAGTTAGCTGCGAGTTATAATACTAATAGAATGTCAATATGTTTGTAATTTTAAGCAAAAAATTACATGTAAGTTATTATCGAACTATAGATTATTCTGAGTATAGTGCTTAAAAATTGAAATAACACTAAATTCACGATTTATTGTTACAATAGACCCGCCCCTAGACAAAGCCTAGAGAACCTGTATGATAAATCCGCCTCTACCCGAAGGAAAACCGGAGAAAAACCCGGGCCAGGATGGGGCTACAGAATTTATGTACACAAACGTGCCAATGTTGAGTACACATAAAACTAAATTAATATGAGCCATAAGACAACACAATCATGCAAGAAAATAGTTTTTGAAATTGTTATAAGTTGTTTAAAAAGTACTACAGCAATGGCGTGATAAAGCACAAGACGAATTTAACTTTTGTTAAAATCAATAAATTCTTTTACAGTGTAGAAGCACTGGTGCAGGAGGTAGTTTTTAACCGCGGATTTGAAGATATTCAATTTCATAATATCTTTTATATTCTTGGGCAGGGAATTATATAGAACGATTCCCGAATGGTATGGTCCCTTTTGGCAAAGAGTGGTTGACACTCTAGGGCGATGAATATTACTACTATTGCGTGTATAGTGTTCGTGAACGAGACTCTTTCGTATAAAGCAAGGGTGGTGCTTCAGTAATTCGGACTTAACAAACACGAGTCAGAATTACTTTGTTTGTAATGTTTTCGTTGCTTTATTCTTTTAAATCTATAACGTTAAAAAAAGTCACACAACGAAATTAATAATATATAAATATAACAAAATTATTGAGATTTATAAAAGTTAAATTCTTCTTGTACTTTATCTCGCATTCCTGTAGTACTATCCAAAAATACATAATTTAAAATCTATTGTCTTATAGACCCGTGTTGTGTCTTACTATTGATATAAATTTCATTTAATACGTACTCAACATACGCGTGGTGTGTACATTGTATCTGTAACCCCATCCTGAACCGGTTTGTCTCCGATTCTTGTCTATTGAAATAATAAATCTCGCATTTAGTGTGATTATATTACTTACTATATATACATACAATATTTTCCGAATAATCTGCAGTACAATAATAATACGGATTTGTGAAACAATATTTTTGCGTTAAATACAAATTTGTGGTAATTTTATACATATTATAACACACAGCCAACCTTTTATTCTCATCTAAGAAGTGTTTTATTTATTTATTATTTCCTTGTCTAAATAAATTAAATAATATCTAATTATCTTGTATACCCTAAAAATAAAACTAATAACGGAAAAATAAAACAGAATGCGTCAAATCATGTTGCGAATGAAGTAAAAACCAGTGAACAGAAACTAGTTGATTCAGGAAAAAAACTTCCAAATAAAACTACCGAAAGTCGTAATGCGTTTGAGCGACCTTACGTACGACGATGATTTGTATGTCAATCCGAGGAACGTATTTCTTACAATTGTCCTCAGAAGAGTGAGCGACCCACGCAGGTGGAAGCTATTCAAAACGTAACAGAGGTAATTCAAAATATAAGAGAGCTGGGCCAAAGCATTAATAATCCTTTTATTTTTGGGGGAAAAATAAACGGACAAGATATGAAAATCTGTAGAGATAGCGGTTCCTCATTTGATTTAATATCAGAGAACAACGTGGACGAGTCGATGTTCACGGGTACTAAAGTAATGCTGTCGCATCCATTAGACGTGGAACTGGTGCGCTTGCGAGTAGCAAACATTTCCGTAGAATTGGCCACAGAAAACGGTAAATTTGTGAGTATAGTCACTCAGGCCGCTGTAGTTCGCCGCGAGTTAGGATATTACCGACTCGGAAATAATACGGCCGCTCTGCTTAAAAATGCACAAAATGACGCAAGTGTTGTTATCGAGAGTACTAACGCTGTAATGTCGCGGAGCATTGCGCGTAATAAAGCCTCTGAATCAGTTTTTGAACCCAAGTACCCTCCAGTTGTGGAAAATAACATTGAAATGGATCTGACTTTATCAGATGACAATTTAGATATGTCGCCGAAATTAGTTGAAGTTTCGGAAAAAGATTTCGTTGAAGAAAGACGTAATTGTGAGACGTTAAACGAAACCTATGAATCACAAAATTTTGATGTTCATAATAAGGATATCACTTCTGAATCAAATTGTCCTAATGATTCAGCGCAATTGAATACCTTTCGAGGAGATGTTGTGAAATTCTCTCCAGTCTCAACTCTAAGTCATTCTGGGCTTGTGATGTGTTGTAACAATAACCTATTCGGACCGCCTCGACGCCAGGCTAAGTGCCTGACATCTGGTGGCAAGAGACTAGACTAATATTTTACAGGCACGTGGTCTAAGCGCACTCTTTCTTACATCTCAGTTGGAAAGTGAAGTTAGTGAGTCTTGAACGTTTATTGATGCTGCCAGTGTCTTCTTCGTACGTAACTCGAAATAATGAAGTGTTACTTTGTTCCTGAATGCTAAAGTCGAGACAGACGTACGTTTTGGTTCCCCAGAAATCCAAATGTAACAAATTTGTGGAAAAATGAACGTAAGATAAACAAGTGACTAAAAACGTGATCGTACTCATCTCGGAAAATTTCGTGATCAATTATCCCCACCCTAGACACCGCAGATCTCTCTGTCATAGGACGCGTTCTTTCGTCTAACATTTGGAATACGTTCAAGTATAAAAAACGCTGTACTTTCCATAATTTTCCGGCTGCATATTTCGGACATTTGAGACACCGATCCTTATTGCATTCTGGCTTACTGCACGATGAATGATAGTGTTCTAAGACAAGCAACGATATTCACGCAAGGCGCAGAGAAATATCACGTGGTAAACGAAGGTTCCACGGGCGTTTAAGCGTAAATCGTGATTTAGTTAGGCGGAACCAACATTTCAATAATCATGATTAACTGCACAGAAAATCTCAATTAAGGCATTAAACGAACTATGTGAAACTAGTCCTGAGACGCGCTCCAAAATATTACAAAAGGTAGTAAATAATTGTCAATGAATCTGTCGAATAACCTTGAGTTTTTTTAAATCACTCATGATTTTTCTTATTCAGATTCCCCATGAGTAGGGTAAACCCGTCGAAGGCGAGAGAGCAACAATTGGTACAAAATAAAAAAAGTTGGTAACATAACTAACTATTAGGAACATTGTTTTAATCGTTTTAGATGAACAGAATTTGAAGATATGATTTATTATCACTTTCTTTAATTCAAACTCAAAGTATAAGTTGATCATACAGAGTTGGAATTCTAAATAAGTTCAAACGAATATCTTCTACGTTATATCGATATTATGTTTTTGTATATAGTAGAATGATTTCATGCCACATACCGTTCTCTTTCTTCAATGATTTCCTAAAGTTATTCTGACTAATTCAATGATTCCCAGGAGTTATTAATTCTTACTAATAATGAATTCTGTATTTGCTTTTGTTCAACAAAAGTCACAGTAATTTAATTTCTTAATATGTTAATAAATAATGAAAATTTTTGCATATTTTTAGTTAATGCGTGCATTATTAATATACGTTGGGGAGTCAACAGAAAACTTTAAAAGTAAAATATAAAATCGACAGTTGGTACCAGTGACCTGTAAGTTGGTATGTGTGTTTTAACTAATGTGCCGGATATCTCCTAGATTGTAGCACAGCGCAGTTTTGCAAGCACCGGCGCAGGAACAGTATAAAAATTGCTGCCCCAACGTGCACCAGAGACGAACAGCGTTTAGTGATAAAATTTCTGCAAAGTGGTAGTGTGAAACCTATAGACATTTATCGCAGAATGACAAAGTCATCATCCGTAGTATGGGGATACCTGTTTGTCACAGCATAAAGTGTATGAATTGGTGTAGGAAGTTCGCAGATGGTGCGACGTCCTCAGCTGACGCTCAGCAGTCGGGCCGCGCACATCGTATTGTGACTCCCGAGACTACAGCAACGGTTGAAACCAACGATGGAAAACCGCCACGTGACATCGGATGACATTGCGACAGCTGTACACATTAGTTATTGTTGAGAAAATCACATTATGAACGATGTGCACAGGTTTCATAAGGTGTCTGCACGACGGGTTCCCCGGCGGCTGACTCCGGAATTGAGCTGCGGCGTGTTGGTATGTGTGAACAACGTCCGCGGCGCGTTGAATGCGACAGATATAACTTCCTTGCAATAATCGTCACCGGAGACGAAACATTGGTCCATTACGATCAGCCAGAAAAGAAGAGAATAAGCGAAGAAACGCCTCATAAGTCATCACCCAAACCAAAGGAGATGCGACCACAGCCTTCAACAGGAAGGATTAAACTGATTCTCTTTTGGGACGAGAAAGGCGTCCTCTTGAAGGACTACATGCAACGAGGGACCACTGTTATCTGTAACGCATACACAGACCTTCTCGAAACTCATCTTCGGCCTGACATTAGAACGAAAGCACTTGGATTACTGGCGACAGGTGTTCTTGTGAAACATGACTATGCACGGCGCCCTACGGTACCTCCAACGGTTCCGACAATCGCAGAAATGCTGGTTAAATGTCTGCTTTATTCATCATACTCGCGAAACATGCCTCGAGTGATTTACATATGTTTGGACCCCTAAGAGAAGCACTTTTTGGGACGAAATTTCACTCCATTTACGAGGTGCGCCAGGCAATGGACGTGTGGTTGCGCCGTCTCCCAAAACAATTTCTTTCTACGGGAATTGAGGCACTTCAGAAACGTTAGCAGACATTCATTGAGCGTGGAGGAGACAATGTTCAAAGATGAAACAGGCTCATTGTATGTGCGCACAGAATATAAAATTTGAAGAAAAAATGTAATTATGGTTTTCATTTGACTCTCTCTCGTACTTCCCTCAAATCTAAAAGAAAATGCTGCTCATTCTTCTTGTTGCTTCTGAGCTCAAAATTGTTTGAGCCTTTCATTGTAAACTATAAGTGGCATCATTTTAATTGAAACATAGTTTACATCACTTCTTCAGACGTACGCAAATGGTTTCAAACTTATATGAGTATACTCACAATAAATACAATTGAATATATACACTAATTTAAAATTACAATGAAATAATTACTATATATTTCATTATCAAAACTTATTTTCAAAATATTTGATATCCTTAAGCCAACTTCACAAATTTCATCCTTAACCATATTCCTTTATTAATAAATTAAGTGCAATGAAATATGTATCGAAAATGAGGATGAATTTTGAAGAACAAACTGCAAAGGACGACGATTTATCATCGTATCGTTCCTTATATTCCGTTATGCTTGTAGTACTAACAAACGGGAGTTATGCAATGCTCACTACAAGCATGACTGGTTTCTTTCTAGTTTTAAATCGATATAACCAAGGTAATTTGACATTCCGTGGATAAATCAGTCCTCATTCTACTACGACAAATTAAGGAAACGAATGAACCTGAAATGCAAATATTTTTCGTGAATATTAATGTCATAATAGTAGCTTAATAGTAGCCATTCGTCTTAATAGTAGCACTTGGTTATGTTAAGAAAGAAAATAATTTTTAAATATTTTTAAAAACATCCAAAATCGGGAATCTTGAAAAGTTATATTACCTAGCAGATAATTTTTAAAGACAGAAAATGAAANTATTTTTAAAAACATCAAAAATCGGGAATCTTGAAAAGTTATATTACCTACCAGATAATTTTTAAAGACAGAAAATAAAACTGTTTACTTTCTCTATGAAAATTTGGTCCATTCGTCCAAAGATAAGAAATTAAATTGATTGTGACTGAGGGAGACATAAAAAGGGGACGGGCATCTTTCATAGTGAAGTTTTTATCTTGAACATTTCCGACGAATGTAGAATGATTTGTGTAAAAACTAAAAAATAAAACGAAATATTTTAATTTTTATGAAATATCAAAGTAGATTTCAAAAAGCAATAGTCCTTAAATACCAGGTACATTGACTTCGATGTTTCCAACATTACAATTATTGGAGGGATCGTTTAAATGTTTCTAGTCTCGAATTCTATAAATGATCGTAAATACTATCACATATCTCACGTTGCCATTTCCCGTCCATCGATTTTGGCTCAGTTCACAAATATCGACCCGTTTCTATTTCCTTACACACAATAAAAATTACATTATTTATTAAATATGCGAATATAGAAACAGAAGATTTAATTTAAGATGCATTATATTTACAAAGAAACACATAATTGGTAATTGATGAGAAAATATATTCAATGTTACAAACCATGACGTTCCGTAAAATGTCCAGTAAACCTAATGGACAATAACACATAACATTCAACAATGTTAGACTAAAGAACTAATTTGAGAAATTCTGAATACATTTCTCTGTTAGTTGAAGAACATTCGCAATGCATTATATCATACACAAATCAAACAATAACATAAGAACGTATTACTCTTCATTTAATTAGTTACATATCGAAATATTTTTATCTGTGTTGACATCAAACATAGAATACATTTCAGAGTAGTATTAACTATCTTACCATTAAAATTACTACGAACATCCATCACCGTCCACAGACACTCAGCTAACAGAAATGTGAAATATAACTTTGGTTTAAATTTTCGTGCCAATTACTATTATTACAATAAATTGTTCGTACCAACAATGATCTTAAAGTTCAAATTACCAAGCTTCAATCACCATCCACATTATGGTCGTTGGATCATTAAGTGCTCAATTCTTTTACGTAGAACAATAGTTTCAATATAAAATGTTCATTTCTGTGAGAAAGAAAATTTGTATATTGGCTTCCGGAGATAACGGAAATGTGACTCATACATTTGGTTTAATCCTTCGTTCCAATTACCATTTTTACAATGAATGAAAATACCTTTGGAGCACGGAGCATCGTGCCCCGCTCTGCCTCAGACTACAGTTAAGGATGGTTGAGTGACGTCAATTTATCATTTCAATGCGGGCAATTGAAAAGTAGCACCAGCTGCCAGTACTGACAATTGTTTCTGGACTCATCCAATTACACCCTACTATCTTTCACTAACTGTGGTCGACGGTCTCCTGTGTGTCTTATGATTCCTTTACCAGCATATCAATGGACGTGCATGACATTGTGTGATAGTTTTCAATGTCAATCTTCGTAGATAAGGACTGAAATACGTGATAGTGTTGTTCCCGCAGGTCACATTCTGTGCCATTGAAGTTAATAACTAAGGCGTTTCCGTACGAATCTGTACATCTTTTCGTGATATATCCTCTTAATCATATGCTGAGAATTCGTCTCTCTCTAACATGCAATGTTAACCGAAAATAAATTCATAATTACTGATGATGATGTTTCAAAATACAGATAAATACTTCCTTGTTTTAATATTATAATTCGATTTTAATATTATAAGAATATAACACTATTCTTCGAAAAGTACTCTATGCAGCTAAAGTTATGGAAAACGAAAGGCATATACTAAAATCAAACAACCGGATGAAAGCCATGTGGAATATTGTTAACAATT
>NNCF01128286.1:1487-49599 GCA_002313205.1 Laupala kohalensis
TTCAGACAGAGTAGAATTCAACAATGAGGAATGCAACGCCATGGGAATGAACCTTCTAGTCGCTCCTTGCCACGAATGTACGTTCATAGTTGGTCGTAGAGATCGTTCTTCAACCTCTCCTGAAATGGTTGGTGCACACTATAAAACCAGTTTTTTACGAAGTTGTGTTCCGAGAATGCTTTGGCAATGTATTGTCTCATGCTACTGACACTCGCCAACTCTAAGCACTCGAGCGTGGCCGACGAGTTTAACTTCGCATAACAAAATGGTAGTATCTATCTATCCTAATGAATGGAACGGTGCATATATTCACGCGGAAGATAATACACAGTAAAATTACCTGTAGAGAGCTCTTTTTGTCATCAGAAACCAGGAACTATTCCACTAATTTTGTCTATCTGAAAATATTGGAAGAAATAACAAACATACCACAGTATAAAGGAAGAAATAATCACAGTAATGTTTCTTTCTGGCCACCATTATTGAGCATCGAATAGTTAAATAGCATTTAATTTGTACGCGTTAGTTCAACATGTTAACGCACGGTACATACTCATTCGTACTGCGTAATACAGATATTATGAATTCAAATCTTACCAAAAGCCTTTTTTCTACAAGTTCTAAAACATAACCGAATTTAACTTCGCCGCGTACTGACGTGTTCTCAATACATTTTCTGAAAAAAAAAATGTATTGAGAACACGTCAGTATGCGGCGAAGTTAAATTCGGTAAAACGTGTGTTTTCGGTTATATACACACATCACATGAAATGCATCATATTAATTAAATTATTGAGAGGATGAAATATATTTAATTACCTCTATGACGTCTAGAGGTAGAATTTCTAAACCATTCTGTATATGCTAGTTGACCAAAGAACCGACTGCCTGAGGTATTCGAAGTAACTGAAAACAGAGATGATGATTGAAATAATTTTGCCGAGACGAAACATTTTTTAACTAATTTCCCTACCAGAATTACCTGCTATTAGATTTCATTCAAGACGAGAAAATGTAAAATATCTCTGATCAATTAAAGTTTCATTAAAGTATATAGAATAAATTGAAGTTAATGGAAAGCACAAAGTATTTCAACACTCGAGAGAAGCAAGAAAGGTTCTGTAACATCAATGACCTTCGTGTAAAGCATTTGATCGCATAATGTAAATACCCTATCAGTACCATAGTATCTTACTTGTATAATCAAAAGTTTTTTCTTATATCATGCAGGTTAAAAATGTATTGAAAATAGCGAACAGAGAATGTTTTCCAATGATCAATTTGTCACATGATCAGTCGGCACTATTTTGTACGTTTTTTTCATCATGGAAGTGCAGAGTTAATCTTTTCCTACTTTCAATCATTGGTAATTCAATATCATACATACCGTTGGTTAAACATACATTAAATTGTAACTATTGCGTACGATCAGGTGAAAACAAGTGAATTTCTACTCAATGATTTTTCCAAAAATCAAAGTTTTTATTCGTAACTGAAAATTCCGATTAATAGAATGGATATGAGGCATTATAGCTTGTATTTCCACCTCTTTATGGCAGATCAATATTTGACAGCATATTATCCCTAATCTACCAGTCTTACTTGCAGTGGTTCTGCGCAATCATCGCTGTTAAGCAACACGTGCGAATAACACGAGCGGATAATGTGGACGGTGCGGTGGGAAGAGGAGACGGCCGCGCCCTGTGTCGGCCTTGGGGCAGCGAATGCCAAGGCTCCCGACGGCTTGAGAACACGCGCTCCACCGCGGTGGCCACCGTCTGGGGTGCCTGTTCTCAGTGTGTACGCAGTTCCTTGATGAAAGAAACAGGATATCCCTAATATCCCTCTATGATTAAAGTCTATTTATTTTCGAAGGTGGGAGACAGAGACGTGACTAATGTAAGCTCTTCTGCCGATGTTTGGGAAGGTTCTGGATAGATGGCTAGAGGTATAGATATCGGAACATCTGGAGACAAGAGCAAAACTTTACAACAGGCTTTTGAAAGGGTAAAGGGACAGAAGACATACTTCACGACTTAACAGACGCAATACTAGGGCGGAAGGAAAATATGGGCTGACGCTCTTCATTGACTTCCGGGGAGGTTTTGATACTGTACGGTGGAATGAGGTGCTGCGAGAATTAAAACTAGTAGACGTTCCAGGGAAATTATTAGTTCTTTTATCGTCATATTTGACATAGGCAGATGTTTCTAGAAATTGGAGGTGGACAGATAATAAAAGAAAACACCAAAGGGTGCCCTCAAGGTTCGAGTACGTCTTCTTTGCTATGGAACGTATGCATAAATTAATTGCTGCAACAAATGAGTGTCTAAGGCATGATCATCGCGTAAGCGTATGACATTTGTATGACGTAGATAGGAGACTCACGCAGACACATTGAACAAAAATGAATTTGAAACTATGAAGCATTACATTGAGGGATACAGCGTAAAGGCCTAGAAATGTCGCCGGGGTAAAACTCGTTGAATGTTCTTTGACAACACCAAAAGAAATAGACGGAATCCGGTGAAAAAGTTCGGGGTGAAGACTATTACATATTAATAAGTATTTGGGACTAATGTTGAACGAGAAATTAAACTACGAATACGTAAAATACATAGCTGACAGGTTTTTTTAAATCGTAGATCCTAGATCACCCTGCCCTTAACAATGTCATTACGACATCTGCATTTCAGTCTCATTAGCGTTGGATTCAGTAAGAAAATTTTACCAATAGAAGAGTTGATAAAATTGTATAAAGGAAGATTGCAGCCGATCAAAAGTTACGCAGCAAGTGTGAGGATTCCCAGAGTAAGAAATATTCATGTAAGGCTTCTTCATGCGACGCAACGGGTGTGTTTAATCCGGTTAAGCGGATGTTACAACACAGTGGCTACACAGAGCATTGAAGTGTTGCAGGGAATACCTCCAACAGACATTCACCTTCATAAATTACGATTAAGGTACGGGCAAAGATGGACAGGAGTGGTACAAATCGACTATGAGTCATGCGCAAAGACGAAGGAGCGAAGGGAATCGTAACGAGGAGACTACTGAAAATCTAGCAAATAAGATGGACGAATTCAACGAAAATGCGCAATGTGTTTGATTGCATCGAGGATGTGACATACGTAGATCGAAATAAAAGATGGTTCCACCCAAGTCGAGAAGTTATGGAAATAATAACCGGGCATGGCAACTTCCGAAGCTATTTAAAAAGGATAGGAAAGTCAAGTGACGATGGATGGATGTGCGGGCAAGGCATAAGAGACCGAGACCACGTACTTTGGGAATATGAATACTATGACACGGAGAGGAGAGACATGATAGTGAGGCAAGAAAGAAGGAGTCTAGACTATGAAGAGTTGTGAAGAGATACTATCCACACCAAACAGATATACAATTTTCTTCGAATGCGTTGGTCCGGTGTACATTAAGAGATAGAAGATTTCACCCACGTCTCCGCGGTGGGGACAGTCACCAGGAAGCACGAGCGAGGCAAAGAGGTGTCATCAGACTGCAAGATGAGGCGAAAGTCGTTTATCTGTATAATGACATTGATAAAATTACGGAGAACCTAAAGGAAAGAAATTATGACGTGTTTTTATAGTTGTACATATATTTTGTTGTTGTGAAATAAATAAATATGTGACTACGAAAATGTCTACTCATGATAATGCAGTCGTCGGAATGAGAATTGTGGTGCATCTGGGTTAGATTTTAGATCGATCCCACTAGGTGCTGTTTAACTGTTCTAGAAATGACACCAATTTCTAAAATTGTGATGATAATAATAATAACAATAATTGTATAATTATTATTATTTTATCATTTCTTCACAACTATCGATGTTAGCATCGGTTTCATTTGCTAGTCAGTCCAGGTTACAATATGCTTTCTCAGGGTCATTTTCAATTTCGCGCTTTTAAAGTACCTTGTGCAGAATGTGAGCTGTTCCCAGTAATGCAATTTTACTTTCGTTAGTATTACTTGGGATCTTTACCAGGCTTATATTTACATTTTTTGTGACCATGTACAAAACATAATAGAAATTACTTCTGTTTCAGCACCCCAGATTCTACTCATTTCAATGCAGAGATTTCTATATTTCAAAATTATTTCTACTTCTTTTGATACAACTTCCTGATCCGAAGGTATTGATACATGAATCAACGGACATGTTTTCTTTCTTTAATCTCTAATAATCTCTAATAATATCAGGTTTATTCACATTGACTTCACGGTCAACATGGATTTATTGGTCTTACAGGACCAATTGTATAAAGAATTGTATAAAGAATATGTTGTCATATTATCCACTTGATTTTTTAATTCATAATGCCTTTTCAGCCGCGTGGCGGTCATCATCAGTCCTCTCAGAACAAGTCTTACCTTTCAGTATTATTATCTACTGGCTTTATCTTTCATAAGATTTTTTGATATGTATTACTTTTTTCAATCCATAACTATTTGTAAGTTTTGCGTGGGTAAAGGTCGGTGATTACGGATCCATCGCTTAGCTGAATGTTTTATGTGTGTACCATTTTCTCTTTCATGATGTTCACATTTGCATATAAATTCATAGAGATATTGCCGCCAAACTCCTCAACAACAGCCAGAATTTGAGATAAAATTGTTTCATTTTTAGCAAATAATTTCAAATCGTCCATGTGTAATAAAGAGTGAAAGGTTTTTCTCCGTTGTAAGTTTTGTATCCAACATTTCCATGGAACAAAAGTCTGGACAATGGAATCAAACTGATGCAAAATACAGGAGACGAAAAAGAATCCCCTTAAAAGATGTCCCGCTTGGTTCTCACAATTCTACTTTCCACCCTCTAATGTTCATTATCATGCAAAAGCTATATTTTCCTGTTATCCTTGCTAAATTTGCAAAAGGCTATTAGATTGTGGAGAATTTTAACAAATATGAATAATAATAATAATATAAATCCAGTTTATTATTATTACTTGGATGGAACCATCTCGAGACGGGTAAGGCTAACTAGATGCATCTGGTGAANTCATTTTTATTATTATTACTTGGATGGAACCATCTCGAGACGGGTAAGGCTAACTAGATGCATCTGGTGAAATTAATGGGAATTCATGGGAGTAATGAAGAGAAGAAAGAGATATTACGAATTTCCATTATCATCCTTAGTCTGAAATGTATCTTGGGTGGTAGGTCCTACGTTTGGACCTGCCTCAGCCATCCCTGGAGAAAGCTAGACATGACTGAAATGGCGGACAACTTTCCGAAGACTTTGTATATTCGGACTTAATAAACAAAAATACATCAAGAATAAATAGTTTTAAATTTCTTTAAGATACAAACAATTTTTAAAGAGAAGCTCATTCCCTTGAACAACGATAAATTCTCACCTGGATGTAATTAATTTAACATACTGTACTAATAAAGTAAGCTGAAAATTCACGAACTCAAATCACAATCGAAATTATCACCAAATTACTTACCATACGTGGTCTGCAGTTTTATTTTCTATTTTATAACCTAGGGTTAATGAAGTCTCTTCTGCATGTGTTGCTCGCCGTAAAAGCGCCTTAAGGTGTCACAGGTCATGCGGGTCATTAACTGCACCTCAGCAAATGGAGTTTGATTTATGAATTCTCCAACTAATAACCTGTAATGAGATGTCATACCCGTGAAATAATCTAATAATGAATTCATTAAATGCTAGTATCTTAATCGTGAGTTACGACGTGAGACTCCCTTGATACTCGCATTCGTTTTACTTCTTCTGTGCAACTGTCTTTTATATTTTAGGAAGAAAATATAAGGATTAATTATTACAAGCTTTTATTCCCCTCCGTGGCTACGGTGTCAGCGTGATCGCTCGTCACAAGTCATCCCGGGTTCAATACCCAGGTGCGGCAAGATAAAATTTGTAGCTCTTCATTTCCATGTCTCAGTTTAAATAGCTGTGATGTGTGAAAAGTTCACCCTCTGCGGCTTATAATCACCCTTTGCGACTAACGACCGCAGTTGTAATGCTCGGATTCTATCTAGAAGCTGTTCTTCTGATCTCAGTAAAATTCACGATGTGTCTAGTGAGTAAACACACACAAAAACTGAGCATTACTGGCACTCATTATCGAGGTCCTTAGCTGGTCGAAACGAAATACATACATACGTACATACATACAAACATACAAACTTTTATTTAACTTCACTTTTTGTTCGTATGTTTGAGCCAAATCTTGCACCTGAATTTTAAACCAGTTCCCCTCAACCGATTGTACTGAAATTTGGCACACACATACAAACCCTTTGACAATGCAATATTATAAAGTATGTTTCCAATAAAAACTTTTAAAAAGGTATTTTCTTTATAACGATTTTATTCCGAGATAACTCGCGGAGAATTTTTTCCGGGAAGNCACGTCTAGATGTGTCTTTTGCATAACTTTTCATTTTACATTTTTTTCTGTTCGTGTTCGATTGAATTACCCTGACTTCATGATTCAACTTCGCCCTCTTCAAAACGTTCAGTATAAGTATCTTCATTGCTTAAAATTATCTTTCAGAATAAAATGGACTTGCTTCACTACTGAATTGTATAGAAGTTATTCAATAATAGCAGAAGTATGAGTAATAGCAGAAGCAAAGTGCTGCAACCCAACAATAAATTTAAAAAACTATTTTAAAAACAAGCTTTTATTTAAGTGATGTTTTAGAACTAATGAAATAAGTTAAGGTTCTTATTAAAGTAATGTAATGTCAAATGCAAATACCTCCATAAATATTTCACATTAGTAGAACCTAATAAAAATAAACGTACTTACTATCTTTGTCGCTGAAAATGATTTAATATTGTATGATGAATTATTTGTTTTCAAAAAACTTGTTGCGTGAATCGTAAAAAAAATACATACATCGACAAGTACATTGTTACAAACTGTCCAATGAAATTAATTGGTATCCACTTTTATGAACATTTCACGCCACAAGCTTCACATTATAGAAACAATAGCGTATTAAAACTTCACTTATTCAATTCTGTAAATTCTATCACATTATGGAAACAATAGCACATTAGAAAGCTTTTAAGTACGGATTTAAAGAGATTCAATTTATTTATATCTTTTATATTTTTGGGAAGGGAATTGTACAGAATTATTTCCGAATGATATGGGCCTCTTCAGCAAAGAGTTGTTGACACGCCAGGACGATGAATATTAGCCTTATTACGAGTGTTGTGTTCGTGAACTAGACTGTTTCTTCTAAAGAAGGGGCGAGATTTGTCATAACAAACACGACTACTTCATGAATGTATGTGCAAGAGAGAGGGAGAATATTTAATTCCTAAATTAAAGGTTTACATGAACTTCGGGGGTGAGATTTACAAATAATCCGAACTATTCTCATTTGGATTCTAAATGTTTGAATGCCCCGAGGGGATTGGCCCCAGAAGATAATACCGTATCGTAAATGAGAATAAGCATTTAAAAGACAAACGGAGCAAGATACGTGTTGTCTAACAATGTTGGCTAAAACTTGGAATGCATAGCACACAATATAAGTAGTTTCTTTCGATTAACCAAAAAAAAAAGTAGTTAACTAGTACCGCCTTGACGTTCAATGTATCTTAAATGATTTTTATAGAAATGGATATTTACAATCTGCTGTAGTAATTCAATTTACTTGGAAAAACGTTACATAGGGAAAAACGTTATTTAGGGATAGAGAAATTGTTTTTCTACTGAGTTCACTATTGTTTGAATTTTAATATTACTCGTGTTTCTCTAATTTTAATCAAACAAACGCATGATTTCAAAGTTCTTCATTAAAATTTTGAAGACAAAAAAAAATTCCTGTTTATTATCTCAACCAACAATATATTAGCACAAAGTTGAAAAGCAGGTAGTAGATTCATCAGGATATTACACATACATATATTTCCGTGCTACTTCTTGTCATAAGTTCGGAACAAAGCATAAATGAATTTTATTATCTAGTTTGTCAAGACTTTTTATGTAACTTGAAGTAATCAAGTGGGCAAGAAGCAGTAACTCATTCCAAACAAGAGGAACATAATTCGCTCAACACAATAGACGCCGTCTGGTCTCATTATTATACCTTGGGAGTCTTCCTTACATTGTTTACTGTAACTGGTCTAGTAGCTTTCAAGTGGGTTGTACGAGAATTAGATATGGTCATTAAATTCTCTGTATGGTAAACTGTATGACTTAAGATCCAAGTATAATAAATGTCGACAAAAAGTAATTAGGTTTGCAAACTACAGGAACACGTCTTAGTTCGGTTGTAACCTTCGATTTGTTTTATTATCGAAATCAAATTAGAAATAAAAAGAACTGGACAATATAGTAATAGTTCTTCTCTGTATGAAATTCTTGACGATGTTATACTATCATTCTTATTGCAATCTCTTTGGACATTATCCATCGTCTTTATCTGTTTTGGCAGCACGGTATTCGAACCAGAGTACTTTAGTTCTTAAGGCGAGGACATTACTACTGGGCCACTGCGACCTCGCGCACTGACCCAATTGTAACGTTCTCACCTTAAGAACCAAAGTACCCTGGTTCGAATAACGGTGCTGCCAAAACCGGTAAAGACGATGGATAATGTCCAAAGAGGTTGTAATAAAAATGATAATACAGTAATATTTTTAAACTATTCTGAACCCTTCAAATTATTTTACTTGTTGTTCTGAAAACGTATTCTAGTTACGTATCTACTCCAGCTAATTAAGTTGGACAGTGAGTTGCCTATCATTGTCCATTTAAACTCATTAACTCTAATAAAAGTATTTATAACAGTACAACAACATTTGTATAACAAATTTGTTGACACAGGTCTTCATTTAATTTCAAGTAATTGAAGGGCAAAATATGTCAACATCTTTTAAACCAGTGAACTGCGAAAGAGAAAATCCAATATCGAGAAAAGTAAGAACACCATATGAATGTACTAAAACATTAGAAACTCTGTCGTGAGTAGGGCATGCATTTTTGATGGAGGGGGGATGGACTAGATTTTCGATGGAACACCGGAACTTAAGCAAAGTCAATGCTGTCCGTTAGCCAAAGAAATTAGTTAAATGTTATAGCTTACATCAAATGTTTAAATTTAGTATTTATTAAATGAGAAAAGTAATTATTTTTTGATGATTTCGCGCTATTAGGGGAAAAATTCGTTTTTAATGACCTTACGCAAACGAGTTTATAGAGAGAGCGATTGACTTCAAAGTCTGTGTTAATTCCTTTCTTCTTGAATGCAACTGTTTTTGCGACCGGCGGCGTGAGTTCATGGCTGAATTCCCTGCTTAGCCTCTGGCCACCTAACGCGCAAGGAATGGCTTGCGGAAACGGTGTTTTAATGACTCGCCACCCGCGAAGATTCTGCGGACGGTGCTGGTAGGGATGACTTGGGTGATGCGGGCGCCGACGCGCTACCAAACATGACATGACGCAACACCAGAGGGCGGTGTGTTTGAAAGGAACAAAAGGATAATGAAGAACACGGAGGTTTATAACAATATACCCGTTCAAGCGGAGCCGATATAAAAGAACATCGTTTATAAGAGTTGACTTGATCTAGAACTATTCGAGGTTACATTATTTGAGAGCGCACTGCCATTTGAGAGCTCTCATATCGAATCGGTTGTATAGAATAGTGAACCTTCCTTATCAATAGAGGCGGTCCGGAAGTCTTCTATAGTTGACAACACAAAATGGTGAGGTGTTAAGGTAGTATTAAGTGTAATTTTAGTAAGAAATAAACAATATCATATTAATGAAACACTGATAACTCTGAATTAGTTATTTTATCCTCCATTATACGTCCAGTTCATATTTTAAATGGTGATAAAATGATCTATTCTTCCGCACCTTAATTATAAACGGTAGGCATGTATTGCACAACTGTCTTGACTCAAAACACTATGCTGCTATGCATTACAGCAGTGTGGGCAATCACTACTAAAACCTGAAATATCACAAGACTGCAAAGTAAATAAAACGTTTTATCCGATTTTTCTTTCAAAGAAATTGTAAATCTTGGGATGTATCATAACGTGTTGTCACACAATTTGCAAACGAGAGGGAGATTTGGTTCCCTGTCACATGAATAAATAAACTTTATTGTCAAAAAAGCAAATCTGCATATGACCACGTAGTGGTGAGGGGGCAATAAACTAAGTTACTCTCCGGAGACAAACAATGGACCATCCCATCAATTCCGATCAAGGACTCATGGGCAGTGGCGGATTTAATATTTACAAAAGAAATTATTTAATAAATACCTACTGTTATCCATTTATTATTCAAAATAAATTGTAGATATTAGTGCAGAAAAATTCGAGATTAATAAAACAAAAGTATTAATGACATTCCCGTCCGAAAAAAATCCGCCACTATCCAGAGGAAAACCCGGGCCGGGATGGGGCTACAGAGATAATGTACACAATCGTGCCAAGGTTGCGTACAGTTAGAAATAAACTAATAATAAACAAAGGCAGCAAAATCAATATCCATTAGGAAGGAATTTAATCAATATCTAGAGCACAAAAACAATGACGTGACAGAGTATAAGAGATATTAACATCACTTACATCACCCAAAGTCATGTGGAAAACAATATTTATTACGAAACTGAAAAACTCATTAACGTAATTTATTAAAATCTGTAAATTCTTTTACATTATAGAAACAATAGCACATAAGAAAGCTTTTAACCGCGGATTTAAAGAGATTCAATTTATTTATATCTTTCAGATTTCTGGGAAGGGAATTATTCAGAATTATTCCTGAATGATAAGGGTCACATGGTTTGACATACTACGATGTCTAAGTGGAACATAAAAAGTAGGGTCAGACAGAGTAATAGTAAATGCAAACTTGATCTGTGCGCCTGTGTGGGAGTAAGATAGAAGTTGGTGACCCTCTGGATGAAAAATAAAAATTCCACTCTTTTGAACTCAGCCTTTGATGCAATACAACCTTATGAAAATTGAGCTACAAGAAGATTGAAATTTGAAATTACTGCACTACGCTTCTTGCTCTACAGTAAGTAAATTATTGAAATGTCTGTTATATTTATTATGTATAATTGTCAGTATTGTATTAAGGTATCGAAATAATAATTATCTTCTAGGATCTTTGTAGGTCCATCAGCTCCATGTTTACGTTACCTTACGTCTTTCTAGGGTCAGGTAATTACAAATAAAGTTAGTTATATTTTCGCGCAGTTTTTTCATAATATCAATGTGTGTTTCTGAATTAACTCACATTTAATTAGGACGTTCTGATGATCAATGGAATTTTTTACGGCGAGAGTCAGAGTTTTGCGGTATTTGTAACAATATAATCAATTAAAACGAGTTTACTTATAAATGTAAACACGTAATATGCGTATTACAAGGGTCAAAACATGTTCGTTAATGTTCTTACATTTCCGATGGCTTGCTCATAGTGTCACTCATTCCATGTTTAAGTTAGGAGAGAGTTCGTTGTTTACAATTGCCCCGTCGCCTCAAGGGTAATTGTAAACAGACGAATAAGGGTGAGAAATTTCCTTCTTGGAATATTCGTTACAAGGGATTTATGAAGTGACCCGTTGTATAACTTTTCTTAAAAGAATTTACGAATTTATCACTGAAATTGAGGCGTAAAAGAGTACCATTCAAATCTTCTTTACAATTACCCCGCCTAACCATACATCAACTATTTGAGGGGTAAACAATAGTTCATATGAAGACAAATTATTATTATTANACCATACATCAACTATTTGAGGGGTAAACAATAGTTCATATGAAGACAAATTATTATTATTAATATTATTATAAAGATACGCACTGATAGATAAAATATGTAAAAATATAAACAGGAAATATATACACCATATGATTTTACTGTGATGATATCAGCCATTAGAAATTACGAGATGAAATACTTGTCTCTATAGGGGCAAATTAATAATAAATAATTTGCCAAACTACAAGAATTTTTTCTGACATATCATTTTACTTTACTCAAATACCACAAAGTAAATGTATTAGTGGAGTAAAATATTTTACTATTGTTTCATTCCAATGACATTAAACTTTTCAATTATTCAGTAACGCGAGACTAAACCTAGTGAATCCCATCCAATTACACGAATCCTCGACAACCCTGTACGCTGCAATTTACCAAATGGGGCGTTGTCATTACTAATCAGTCTGTGAATTGCGTTCGAGATACAAGGTAGGCACTGCTAAACAGTGAGCACGTCTCAGAATAAACAATGGTCATTGAGAGAAATGCGACGCGCCCAATTACTGCACCATTGGCTTCGAATCCGGCACCGCGTCGCCCGAGGCGGACGAGTCATAACCACCAGTCTGCGACAACGTACCTAGTACCTTGCTTCTTACGCTCTCAGGTCAATCAAGGACTGAGAACACGGCCATTTTGATCATTTTACACATCGTAGAAGAGAGAATGACGTGTTAACGAACATATACGATATCATTTTTTGAAACGTATTACTGTAAATGATCTTCATCTGGTAACGTAAAAGTGATAGTTGAATTAATATTTCTATGAAGATTGTATTAAAAACAAATGGAATTTTCCACGAAACTCGAGTAGTTTAGATTTCTCTGTATGTATTGCTCATAATCTTGATGATTGCTGTAAAGTTTTTCTATTGATGATCCATAGCGTGCTTATTAGATTACGAATTGAGGAAGACAGGACCTCACAAGAATTCAGTGATATTTCTTACTTAGTTAAACTGTAATTTCTCTTCTACAATGAATGACTTCTTAGGATATTATGAAGGAGTTAGAGGATGGAACAGATAAATAAAACAAAGGAATTTTGGTTTGAATGTACTTAAATATTTTACCTTTATTTATTTTGAGCTCCCAATATACTTCTCTTTTGATCCATATTTCAATCGTAAATATGAGAGTAAAAATTATTCATTAAATGTATTTTAAGAGTACAGTTTCTTCAACAAAATTAGAAGTTTGTAAGTAACGCAAATTTTACTTATATTCATGTACTTCTTTTTACCACAAAGTATCTGAAATAAAAACCTCATACGAGGCATCTGAGAATGAAGCCATCATAATGATTCTGTAAAGATTGACTAAACACTGAGACTAATCATTGGTCAGGTAGTGTGAACAGTACATCACTGCATTATTGTAGTCTGTAATCTTCTATACCTTACCCTTACTCACGTTCCATTCTCTAGTATTTATAAACATTAAATAAGCGATTCATTTATGCTTCCGTTCACCAGAATGTGAAGCTGCGTAAGATGTGAGACGACTCGACGTTGAGCGTGTATCTTTTAATTGCCATGGTTAGAGTTAGTTAGAAGGGGAATCGTCCTGAGAATAAGATTTTTAGTGCAGACTTTGGATTGATGGGATTAAGTTCTTACGATTCTTTCAATCTGAACCCGTGAGAAATAAGAAATAACGTTGAAGAAATAACGTGACTGACTCGTTGAATAATGAAGTTTCACATGGATTATAATATATATCAAACCACATTTAAAAATCTAGTTCTCCAGAATTTCATGCACAAATATATGATTGACCTCGAAACCATTTGCGTGTTTTAGGGGGGTCTTGCAGTATACAACCCAACATCAATATTACAACTCAACGTCTTTTCTTCCAAATTCATTCACACAAACCTTACCCCCAGACTTAAATCGAAATAAGTAAATAAATAAACGTTCGTCTCTTAATATCCGCGATAGATGCGAAGTAACACGCATTATGGTCACGTGACTATGATGCGCATCATGTGTCTGAAATACGGACTACGTGAGTGGTTGAGATGACAATGGGTCTGTAATTGGCAGGAAAGCTCCTCGAGCCAACTGCGTGACATTGTAGGAGCAGAGTTATATTTCGGAAAATTAAATAATTGTGTCGTACATAACCGAGAACGAATTGAACTGAGAGGTGGCTATTGTAAATAGTAATAATTGAATTGTAATTTAAAATAATAAAAAAGGAACTGATAAAACGTAAGGACAAATGACTAAAACAAAAGAAGAAAACGGGTATAGGAAGAGAAAAAAACCCAATAAGTGAAAGTGTAGTGAAAAAGTAGCCGCAACTCTAGTAGACATATTACGAAGTGATAATACGAAGAAGAAATTAAATAAAAATATATTCAAAATATGGAAATATGAAAATGAACTACAAAAAATAAAATTATTAAAACAAAAAAATAAAATTAATCGCTATAAAATTACCGACAGTGCGTGCAAATGAATGAATTTAATAATAAATCAGTTTCGTCCTAAGGTTTCAACGTCACAATACGAGTAGAAAAATCTCGTGCACCTGACACATGTAGAAGAGAATCGGTGCAGCACGTATCAGCGCGGAAGACAAAGTAAAAGAAGACGTAGTCTATGAGTGTACCTGTGTTGAGGAGAGGATAATGAGCAACTAATGAGAGGAGGCGCAGCATGAGCACGTGCTCAGAATGCCCATGTGCACGAGTCGCTCGGCTCAACGACCTTCTGAACAGCTCTTCTAATACCTGCTGCATAGTTACATCCAGTCGGAGTATTATCTTTCATACAAGTCTCATCATATTGTTGACACGTTTCATTATTTTTCATGATAAGTAATTTAATATCTTGATGTGAATTAATAACCAGTTTGTTTTGTAGTACAAGAGCAAAAATTTTATCTTTTGTAAGTGTAATTAAATAACATATACTAGTAATAGCAAATTTTCTCCCTTCAATTTAATTCACTAAATTTAATCAATTTAATTTAATTTACATCTGCTGACCCTGCTTATAACATTGTTTGATTGCGAGTCCATTTGGTATTCCACAATTTCAATTTCTTGAAATCTATAGAGGATCCAGTATATACCATCTTCCTGTGAAATTTTAACATACAAGATTGTCGTCAATAGCAATTGAATTTGTGTTGCGGTATCGTGGATATTAATATAAAAGTAATAATTGTTGTTTGTTAAATGTATTAGTACTATTATGTACTGGTGAAACGTTTACCACTTTGACAAATAAAAGTGAGAAAATTACTAGATAATATTAAGTTGTCACATGGAGTATTAATCGAGTTTCATCGACAAAATTTCAATCATCATTAGTAAATCCACTGAACAAATACAGATGGTAGAATAAAAAAAAGTAAATGATTGGAATGTTATTTGCCATAATGTTTAAAGGTAGAAATAATTCTTATATTTAGGCACAACATTTATTGACTAGACTGACTTTTCGAAAACGAACGCTATCTTCATCTACTGAACCCTGATGAAGATTGCGTTCGCTGCCGAAACGTCGGTCTAGTCAATAAACTTGTGACTAAACGCAAGACATATTTCTAACCTTTTTTTTTAAAAAAAAGTGTTCAATAAATTAATGTTTTGGTAAAAAAACTATGAATATTAAGTTTAAAATGGGTTTAGGTAGAAAACCAAACTATGTATATTAAGTAAATCTAAATTAATGATGATAAATATTTACAGCTAATTTCAATGAAAAATTGAACGAGAACAAAACCTAATATAACCGCGAGCAAACTGAAAAGAGTCGTACTCCGTGGAAAAATGGTGAAATGGAGAAATTACAAAGTGACTGAAAATTTGCACATTTTAGTGGTAAAATAAAAAAATCTAGCGCCTCACCGAAAGCAGTGAAAAAAATGTGCAGAATTCATCCAAAACAATTTGGAGAAAAACCCGGAAAATGTCTGGGAAAATAAGGAAAATTTCGAAGTGTATCACCCGGGCAAAATTCAAGAGTGTAACGTTTTGTATAAAATACGTTGAATGGAATTTTTAGTCTCGTCAGAAAATGGAGAAGACAAAAAGTTTTCATCATCATTCTGGTTATAGTCCATGAGCATACTGGAGATCCTGAGTACAACCGAGCTCGCAAACTGAAACTATTTTACATCGAACGGTAAACCGTATTATAAAAACAAAATCGCCCAAATAAACCGGACAGGTTCGGTTAGTTAAAATCTAAATCTAAAACGAATCATGTCTGTTTATTTGTCACGGAAACACTTTTGGGGTATATGATTAACTTAGATGTAATTCAAAGTTATCTATAATTCATATGTAAAGGAACGATAAGCGGCGTCATTTTTTACATTTTCCTTTTTAAATCATGTTAGTGAAGCTGCGGATACAAAGCTATTTATGCATGTTTGCAACAATAAAAATGTTACAATGAAGGTAACTTTCTAGGAATCTTTAACTGTCCATTCCAAGGGATAATTATATTCCTGAAACTGCTTTTCACGTGTTTGTATGCCTCTTTGGTCCTCTTCTTTTTTTCTGGAGGCGATACAGTTGAGCCCCCAATCGCGCAGAGCCTCTGCTCACCGTTCCACGAGATCAGCCGAAGCGCCGATGATTACAGAACAGCGATGGAGTTATCGGCTCCACCTGCAAAATTGGCAGCGTCACGGGGAGTTACGGTGAACAGCGTTTGAGGAGGGAGGAGAGAAGAAGAGAAGAGATGGTAGTAAACGCGTCGTTAATGCGGAACCGGCTTCGAATGGCTGAGGACAGTGGGCACGTCACAGGGGCTCGTCCTGCCAGGTTGTCTCTCAGCTATTTCTCTGGAGGCGGGTCAGGACGCTCGCGAAGACAAGTCATTGGAGGAAGTACGCCAGTTTTTTTAATGTATACTGAAGTGAAATTTTCATTAGTTTATAAATATTTTAAAAGTAATACTTTTCTCTGTATGTATCAACTATGATTTAAATATTCGAGTAGCATATTTCAATTACGATCGTTGAAATTGATATCATACTTCCCTCTCGTGTTCGCACTTGGTGCAGTATAGTTATTAAAGCTAGTGTAGGCGTTATGAATTGTTTTTTCACTTATAAGAACGCTACGCTAAGGCATAAATTACTTAATAGCAGGGTTAATAAAGTTTTTGAAAAATACGAATTCTCAACACATGATACTCTTGCGACTAATAGTTAATTCTGTTGTTGAAACAATCAGAAATTTAAAAAAGTGGGACGAAAGAGACCAATAAATATGGTTAGATTTTAAGAAAGGTACCCTAGTTGGAAAACTCACTGTAATAAAACCCACGTTCTCCCTCTCAGAGTACATTTGGAGTGAACACGCTATCACTGCCCCTATTCCTTCGATAAATTATTCGCAGACTCATGTAACACAATATTAATATTCTTAAACATTTCTTAGATGTATGTTTTCCCGAATCACTCAACCATTAGAGAAAGCCCTGAGTAGGGTTCATGGCAGAATGGAGAACGACGATTAATTCTTTTTAAATGACATTGATGACAGAAAATATAAGTGACTATTCTGAAAGTTTCGTAACATCAAAATGGATATAAATCTATTTATTTCATTTGAAAAAGTTGAATTTGCAGTTTCATCATCAGTTATAAAATAATTTGAACGCTTCTTATACAAAGATTATCATTGAATTTTATAGTCTTTATAATGTACACATGTTGAGTGGGAGTGTTTCTTGGATTATTTTTGATGGTTGTAAATATTTTTCGTCGTTACGGTTTCCTATAAGATTACACCTTAAGGTACTAATAAAAGCTACAACCATAAATCGCCCGGTGTGTAATATTTAAATTATAAATTCTGAATTCGAAGTTTAGAATAATTGTCAAATGAATTCCTTGTAAAGAAATTTCACTCCCTAAGTGACACAAGTATAATTCCATATTCGGAAAGTTCATTTAATGTAGATGTGTGCTTGTTCAGCGATAGTTGGTTTATGTATCTGACCACTAATTATGTTCTAGTTGAGCCTCCTCTTTCTCAAAGCAAATAAGAAATTAAGAAGAAGAATATGAGAAAACTTTATTTCGATCATGTGTTGGATAAATGTTACTATGTAACTCGAGCATAAGTACAATTTGTGGTGATGCAAATATATGTACTACTCACGTAGAATTATATGCGGTAATTCCAATATGGTGATTTCTATGAAGTATTTTATGTTTAGCTGACACACTACGAAGAATGTGACTCGTTACATTGCATGAGCAAAGACATTCGTCGTGTTATGTTATCATATATTTTTATAATAATTAGGAATTTTATCATTCTTAGGTTATGAAGGAAACATAATCTTGGCACTCATAGGAATGGGTAAACTATATTCATAACTTTGATAACATCATGCGAAAATGGCAACGAGCAAGAAATCGAACCTATGACTCCTGCCGTGATCTCAGGGGTATTAACTTATTGATAACCCGTTCATCTTACACGAGTGTACACCATTTTCATCCTCGCCTTTGTCACGTGAATCGAATTGTTAAAACACAGCAACCATATTTATTAAATCCACTATTCAATTTTCCTTATAATTTTAACATTCAATAAGTATTTATTGGTAACTTTTTAATAAAATTCAGTATAAATATTACTTTATTGGGAGTTACATAATAATATTTATTATAATAATGGATTTTTTAATTTATGATAGAATTATTCAGAATGCGTTGTAACTTGACTGAGCGAGTCTGTGAACGCAACCCACTGTGCGGGTGCGCACAGCAGGGTATCTTCGCCTGCACTCTCACCGTCACTAAATCTCGTAAATAAATTGAAATTAAATAAAAAATAATAATTAAAAAAAAATTAAATAGCAAAACTAATAAACTTTTAAAACATGTTTTCCAATGATTTCTTGGTATTTAAAAATATTAGTTCAGATCCATATCTGATTTATCTTTCTACAAATAGTTAACTAAATTTCACTACGTTCTCCTACAATTTTTTTTCATTTCTATATATTAAGTCACATTTAAAACACAAGTTCCTATGGCTAGCCGTGAACTTAAAAGTTCAGCTACGTTTATCAGCAATCCCTACCACGAGGATACTATGCCACGCCTAATAAATTTATTGTCAAAAAACAGTACAAACTGCGTATGACCACGTGGAAGAAAAAAAACTAATTTACTCTCTGGAAGCAAGCAAGGGGCCAAGCCATTAATTCCGATCAAGGGCCCTAAAGCAGAGGCGGATTCAAAAAATTCAGCAAAAGTTCCTAGATAAGATAAAAAGTTAGCTGCGAGTTATAATAATAATAGAATGTCAATATGTTTGTAATTTTAAGCAAAAAATTACATGTAAGTTATTATCGAACTATAGATTATTCTGAGTATAGTGTTTAAAAATCATAAGAATTAAAATAACACTAAATTCACGATTTATTGTTACAATAGACACGCCCCTAGACAAAGCCTAGAGAACCTGTATGATAAATCCACCTCTACCAGAAGGAAAAACGGAGAAAAACCCGGGCCAGGATGTAGAAAATAGACAAGGAAAGTGTGACATCTCAATATGAACAATTAATATGATACATGGAGTTCTATTTCTTTCATTTCTATTAACAGCATATCAAAATATTCTTAACACAATCACCCTTCAATCGTATCACTCAATTTTAGGTAAAGTATTCCGTATGACAGGGATTCCCAAGATGTAAAAAAGGCTATTAACGTCTTTCATATCTGAACGTGTACCTCAAGCCATTGTGATAATAAACTAGCAATGAAGTGAGTAAGCCTAATTTATGTATAGAAGAACAGTAGTAATTTGAATATATATATATATATATATATATATATATATATATATATATATATATATATATATATATATATATATATATATATATATATANGTAATGCAATTAGTTTCAGATAACTAAAGAGTAATTAGAACTCAGAATCATAACTACCAACACCCATCACGGATATTAAATTCGTTATGTCAAATAATGTATCATGAATCGATTAGTTCAGTCCTACATTACCAATACTTAAACAATTACTGTTCTTCAAGGATAATTTCGTACAAAATATTCTGTCAATGCCAACAACTTTCTCTATGATTCTTCAAAGTCCGGATTTACAACTTACCGGATCTCACAATGTTAATTAAGATGCAGTTTTTCCCTCATGGAATCAACATCATTCATCTCTGAAAATTTATGGTATAATATGCGAAATGGCGAGTCTCTAAATCTTAAAAATTGGCAGATACGAATGATGCTAACTCAATCAAGTTGTCCTATTAATAGTTCTGGATTAAACATCTATTAATGTAGCCTTGAAAATGTACAAAAATAAATCAATAGCTTGTGTTAAATACCATCAATTGTTTCCTATGCAAATGATAATTGTTTTCACAGCAAAAATACACTTAAACCCCTTAAATTTTGAAGACGAAGAAGTAGACATCATTTACAGCAGTCTCTTTATAATTAAATTTTGCATTCTTGACTGTATTCATAGATCTGAAATCATTAGGGGTTATATGATTCATTCTGAAATTATTGATTATGGTAAGATGAGTAAGATGTACGCATAATTTGGGTATTACACGAACAGATTTTGTCAATTTACCACACCTAGTGTAAGTCAAGCTGTTTTAATTTTACATGACTGATTAATTCTGATTGTGACTCATCTTCTAATCAGTTTCTTCCTACAATGAACATCTTTATTCTTTTTTTCACATACTAGACTAAAATCGTTGAAAACTGATAAAGGTGCAACATTAAAATCGTCATGTTCACTTTCAGATGATGACCTCGGTTGAATGAGGACGCCGAACAAAGATTCTTTTCTGACAATAAATCTATGAAATACAACGCTCATGTACGGTTGCCAACCGTCCCTATTTTGTCGGATTGCCTCTACTTTTCAAATATTATCGTGACTTCGACTGGACACTTTAATGTCCATACATTTTAGTTTTACGCTGATATAGATAAGTTACAGAAATAAATGTATTAATATAACGTCATAATAATAAAATAATTATTATTATTTATCTTATATAACTGTTTCCACAATTTGTTGTTGGATTTAGGTGGGGTGCGATGTACACCAATCGTCCTCACCTATTATTATTATTATTATTAATAGAACTTTCATAATTATTCGTGTTGTTGGTTATTCTCAAGCAGTGATAAGTAAGAGTGAAGGTATTAGTGATACCTATGCTCAGAGGCACATGTGGATAGATATACAGTATCCTATATTATCTAAAATTTCGAAGTCTTATTTGGGCTCTTATCCACGTCACTCTACACCTCAACTTCTACATTGTTCACGAATACGTGTATCTCAACTTTTTACTTATTGGAGTTGGCAACCCGTAGTGTCTAAGGTGACCATGATTCTAGGGAGTATCTCTTTGCTTGACACATTTGTTGTTTTATACTCTTTCTTAGTTTCTTTAAATAGTTTCAGGGAAAAAATTGCAAAGATTGATCGGAGATCGTTACTGTTGAATAATATAATTAACACATAACCACATTGTTCACGGTACTCTAAATGTTCACCGTAATCAACGGAAAAAAATATCATTTAATTGAATTTTAAGAAAATTCAATCGTTAGTTTATTTTACGTTTGTAAAATAACTTTTAAGCTATCAAATTTTTCATTATCCTTTTTACTAAAGTAACAGTTGTGACGGATTGGAAATTAGGTTCCCTTCTAAACGACGATTAAATCTTAATTTTTCGGAAGTTTAATATAACGACAGGATTCCAGCACAAAATACTGCAGAAGATCAAAGGAACCTCTGAAGGTGTCATTTGAAGGAAAACGTAGATTGATGGTAGAGCAGGAGATGTGTGTAGCCAAATGGCGCTTCCATGAGCACCTGGAAAACAAGTTAATCTTGTGTTAACGACCGTCGATAGCGCAAGGCTTTGGCCACTGCTTGGTGGCAGGCATGCTGTCAAGCGGCAAATTGGCTGAGCGACGCAGAAGCAACAGACGATGATTTACACGCGTCCAAAGTCTGTCGTTCACTTGACGGCGTAATCAGTGCACAGCACTGCGATTGAAAATTCTTGATGATGGTGAGAAAAAGAAAGGTTACAAACCATGAGAAGTAGAGGCCAATTGAATTTTGGAAACACGTTATAGGCTGGTATACATAAAAACTTTGCATGTGCTTTTCCTGTGGTTGTAGTGTGGTAATCGTTTGTTCTCTATGTATAAACAGTAGAAAGTGTAGCATGTATTAGATCCTTTTACTCGGCAGTACAGAATGTGAACCAGATGCTAAATAGAAGCGGAGTATCTTCTCAAAATCGTATGAATAAAAAGGCACCTAGTCAAAATATCGTAGTTTAATACGATCCATGCTACGATTTTATTCAGCAGTACCTTACAGCTTATTTTTATGCATACGATACTCAACTTCTACCTAGCATCTGGTTCACATCCTACGAAGTACAAGGGTGTAGCACATGCCGCATCTTCTACTTTTAATGGATACAAATCAAACTATAGCTACACTATTCTCACCAGAGTAGAACAATTTGATTCGCTTTTATACGTATAAATCGAGAAATATAAAACCACGATGTAATTGACTATATCTCTGTCAATTACGAAAAAAATGTATCAAATTTTTACCAATGAAAATTCATTGCATTTGGGTATTTTTCAAATAACAATCGCGAAAATACGTGATATTGTATTTTGGAAAATTAATTTAGAAGGAAAGTAGTATTTTCCGTTTTTGGACTCAAAAACGGTTTTCGTTTGACAAAAATAAAATAAAAATATGGTTGAAAACAAAAGAATGGAGTCCACATAAAACTTTCTATACAAAACACTACAATTATCTTTATGAGAGTACTTTTTAAGCATTTTTCATTTGCTGTTCGTGTAGGCTTGATTTATATTAAAACAGACTTGGATTCACTCAATGGTAAAAAATGACAAAAATGGAATCAATGGGAGTAAACCTCATTTTTGAACGTAATTAACTAGAAAAAAAGTTTTTGTTGAAGTTCGCGATGGTCGACTTTTTTTTCTTTTTTTTTTTCGATTATACAAAGAATGACCCATTTGTAAAATTTCGAAGAACACCGAAGTAACAGGGTCGCGTAGATCTAAACATTTTGACCGTGTAAGTAAAAGAGCATGTAGGGTTAGTCGAAGCGCCGGAAGACCGCGGTAAGTGGTACGTACTGCGGCCTTGCTTGATATCCGGAAATGGAATAACATTTGCTGTGGTGTTCCATTTCTGTTATTCGTTGAAGCTCGATGAATGTATTTTATACATGTATATTTTTGGGATTTAAAGTGTCACTGTTGTTGAATTAACAAAATCAAAATTGGCGTCAATATCTCTGCACCTAATAAAATAACAAACCATTTAAATTCTTTTATTTTTCTATATACTTCCCAAGACTACTTACAGTAAGTCAATATCTTATTACATCGTAGATATAACATGAATCAAGATGAACTTCAAAATGAAATGGTGAGAAAAAAGTGAAACATATTCATCTATATTGTAATAAATCCGGAGTCGTTAGCAAGTCCTTAAAATAGAGTGATGTATATTAAAAATGCCTGTTCAATCCGCATAAGCCTAGTTGTTTTTACAAAATTGCTCATATTAACACTTCTGTTACGTTAGTAAATTGACAATATTTGTCCGAGTATTTCTTTAAAATTATGAAATGATTTATTTTTAATTTTAAGATAGTGAAAACGATACCTTATCACCTACATCACAATAATAATTTAGCATATAATAACCTGTTTCCATCTCGTCATTTTTTTTTCTGCAGTTCTTTTCTGGTAAACGTTTTTGTCGCTGCGTTCTCTTAAGAAGTTAAGAAGCTTATATCTTCATGTTGTTCATCGTAGTCTTGACAACGAAAGTGAACTATTAAATTTATTTACGTACTTAGCGAGTTAATAACACCAATTTGCGCCTTAATTCTTTTTACACGATATATTTCATCAGTAACGACGTGGTACGCTGTTAGGGACAATTATACTTCATTCCTAGAGGGTTTATTTTTGTTACGTTACGGCTATGGACATTTTTGACATATTTACTGTGGCAGAACGAAACTTTAGTGGTTAAAATACACTGGAATTTAAAATTTTGAGCGCCTCGACTAATTGATCTCAGGGTTCCACAATAATATCGGGGGTTCGCATTTTTTTAGTGAAGGAAAGGGCCATACAATAGTTCCACTCAAGGAAAACGCTATTGACAAATAAATCCATTAAATTTAATCATCTTTGTTCCAATTACAATAAAACCCCTTATGCTGTTTCCCCCAAAAGAAACAAACACAAATGGAAGCCAAATGATAACATAAACACTAACACCTAAATGAAATCTTTCCCTCCAAAAAAACTAAAATACACTGAATTTAACAATGATATCATTCTATCACCGTTTAAAATCTCTCTCTCTCTCTTAAACAAATAGAAATACACTGAATTTTAACACTAGCGTAATTTTATCAACATTTAAAATCTGTCTTGGCACTGATTAAGTCCACAGTTCGTGTCTCTTTTTTATAATTTATGTCACTTTATTCATTACGCGCAAGCGCAATACGACGTCGGTTTAAACACCACCAACCGTCGTAAAATACCTCTTAAGATGACCAACCAGGGCAGACCGTAGAGAGTAGAGTCCTCGCAAGGTCGGTCAGGCTCCGATCTCGGGCGATTGCTGACGGCATTCATCAACGACGACTACCGGAAGTTGCTCCAATCATTCTCTGCGAGCTCGGCCCCTCCAAGCGCAGCGTAAGCCTAACCTCGTTCATCCGAATGACCACCCGGAAATTGTTCGTCCGTGGCTCGGATCGAGATCAATTTATCAAATTTGCCCGATGTTAAAAAAAAATCAACAAACACTCGACTCGAGCGCAGCATCTTCTGTCTCTTATACACATCTAGATGTGTATAAGAGACAGCGTGTACACTCANGACACCGAAAACTCAAAAAGCTAGATAGTTAAGTTTCGAAGCTACGAGCTGAGCTGAGATGAGCTAATTACGAGCTACGAGACGAGACGACTGTTCAGAAGCTACGAGCTGAGATCAAGAAGAATCTGCGCGATGAATTCCTTAAATGGTCTTACTCCCTCCTAGACCTCACTTACCACTTCCAAATCTTCCAAATTTTGAACTTCACGTGACCGAAAACTTCCAATGCCAAAACGATTCCCCCTTCTTACGCCTAGATTCTGATTGGGAAATTTTAAAGGATTTCGAATAATTTCCAACTCTTTCTTCCAACGATTTTTACTGACAAGTTGGTTCTTGTATCCACCCTCGCACATCCTGGGTTATTGCGGTCGGGTTGGGTCGCTTTCCCCACCCCCTCGCTAACTTGCTATTTCTAAAAAGCTATAAATTTCTTTCGACAACAAAGAGCCGACAGTGGGTCGCCGCGTCATACCAGATGTGAGCTCTGCCTTCGTCATCTCTCAACGGCAGGCCTTTTAAATTTCTAGCGAGTCGGAAGACTTCCCTTCCTCTCTTTTGAATTTCATACTCCCGAACGAGGATGATTTTATTATTCTAATTACGGAATTATTCAAATCTCACATTACTTATATCGAGTTTTGTTGATTTATTTATTTATTTTATGCCTTTTGGCGAGGTTCAGGCCATGATACCTGCTCTTCCACCTAACAGTTGAATTTGGGTAAGGGAATTGGGAAGGAGAGGTGTTGGGTTGCCGGTGAACTTAATGGTACCGAACCGACATTTGTCTGGGGTAGGTAAGGAAAACCCCAGCTGAAAACATCACCTAGTTCGGCAGGGCAAAGTTTGAATCCACGGTCTACCGCTTAGCGTGATTGAGGAAGTGAAGACGCTACCACTAGACCACCACTGTCAGTTCGGAAGTTAAAAAGCGAAAATAAAATGGCACAAAGAAGATCCAGTCGGCTGCAATACTTCAGTAAAAATAACACTGGCTATAACAAAAAAATAAACTGAAACATTTCAATTTGTAGCTTCATTCACAAATTTGCGTACCAATAATAAAATGTTTGATTAGTTCACTTATTTTCATCGATACTCTCTCAGTTTTCCAGTACTATGTTTACAAAGTTACGCATAATAAATCTAAAAATTAAAACAAACGAAAACTTTGGTTACGGAATATGATATAACTTTGAAAGAAATTTTGAATAATATTAAAACTCATAAGAAATACGCCAGAGAAACATGAAAAATCAAAATATTTTTCGGCCATTTTAACGTATTCATTTAACTATACTTTCCCATCAATCAAAATATTTGAATGGCAGCAAATTGTTCATTTAAAAAACTGCGAATGATTTACATGCGTTCTAACACGTGCCTTCCCGCCTTCATAATTAAAGACTCTATTACTGCCCGGCAGGATGAATGACCTGGGAAGTTTTCAGAGTGCCTTGGGTAAGGTTGTTTAGAAGAGGTCGGGCGATGGTATTTAAGAGTCACTCCAAAGAAAGATTCGACCTCATCTTTCTTTACACATTGTGTGGAAAAACAGAACCTCAAGTCAAAAGACTTGCTTTAGAAAATTGTAAGTATTTGGGAAGTATTAATGACATAATAACAAGGCTGAACAATATCTGTCGCTATGGTCATTGGTAGATTTGCAAAGCTTTACGAGTACCAAATATCTACGTATAATATTAACTGCATTGTTATAATGTAAAAATGGAGACAAATATTGTTTTATGTTACAAAATCTATTCAGGACCAATCGTTCAAACCGCATTATTTTTGGGATTTGATTTCTATGATATTCTTGCTGCTGGCAAGGATACGAATACCATGAATACAGAAAATGAGATGGATTTCGTCTGAAACCTACTCAGCACTAGCACTGAATGGATGTAGAACGCAGTGCTTCTCACGCTTGGCCACTCCAAATACCAGTGGACTATCTGCGCATGTTGACATATCTGATGGCTTGTCAAGCACAAAACAAAGGGAGAAAACCTTCCGGGAGTGGAACAAGCGCTGCCGAGCGTCTGCTGTATCTGTGAGGACAAGGTCCACGACGTGCCGCGGTTCGGTAACTGCCGCGCCCAATTCTCGCCCATTTGTTCGACCTCCGCGAAGGATTCAACTGGGACTCAAGAAATGTGTGGGAAGGGAACTAACATTAGAATGTCGGAGAACAGGAACTATTTCATCGTCAACTATGAGATCATTTGTAAAAAATTCTATTGTGCGTCCATTTTGCTTTATAGATTGCACAGTTAATAACGTGGAATTCTAATAAAATATATTCAAACAAATTTCTGTTTTGATACATTTCATAACACGTTTAGTTTTCAAAATGTACGATTTTTCTTCTATTATATCATATTCCTACCGAAAGTAAATAGTGACGTCATAAAGTGTACTCGAACCTTGTTTCGTTTTGGTGGCATTATTCGTTTACCATCCATTGATTGGATGGATTTAGGTGAAAGGAAACTGCACAAAGGGATCGTGTCATGACAGATATTACATGTGCGTATGGGCTTGCATATTCCCCGACTCTGAAGTTTTTTGCGAAGGAATGGATGTGTGGATAAATGAGTGAACGGGAGACGAAGAATAGTTCCCGTGAACACCTGCCGCTTACCCGCTTTGAGTATTACGATTTCTATTTGGTTCAGCCGGGGTTGAAACTTTAGTACCCACCGGGGTAAGTCGTATACGATAACCTCTACAAAACGGGTGACCTTCAAAAAGAGAACAAACAGTCACCAAAACATATTTTACCACATTTCATCGCAAAACTCTGAAATTATATTCAATCTAATTCCTATTTAATGAGATGGAGAAACCTTACAAACATTGTTTTAACTACTTTCCTAATATATTGTAAGTACTAGGAAATAAGTCTTTAAGAAAGTTAAAAATATTTCACCTAATTTTATTTCTTGTTTTTTTTTCTTTCAATTATTTCATGAACAGTTTTCTCAAATTAGTAGATGTCTGAAAATGTTATAAAATAATAAGAACGACATTTGTTGTTGACCTTTCCTTCACCTGAAAAGCATAATATGAGTCAAAATGTTTGGAATGCAGTTCGATGATGTAGTGTTCCGTAGGAGTGACAGATTGAGCCGGTTTTGGACTGCCACAACAACCGCACTCGTGTCAGGTCCGCGTCTTGTTTCTTCTCATAGCTCTCTTTCATCGTCAGGTTTATATTCGGGGTGCTTCTGTGAAAGATGAGATGACGTTTCTGTGTTCCTGGCAAGCCACTTCTCCAAGAGGTGAATGATATGTAAATAGTGATTGCATGAAATATGTGGTGGAATATATTTTCATGTATTCAGAAATGCCGCTGCTCTCTGTCGAAGGTATCTCATTACACATTAGTGAAGATTTTTTTCTTCTTTTCAACAAAGTCATCACACTTTTCATAATCTTATTTCACCTTAACCTCACGTGAAAACTAATTACGGCTCAACCTAATTCATCGTAAACCTAACTTCGCCTACTAACATTTGTTAACCTATTTTATCCTTACCTAACCGTAACCTAATTCTGCCACTTTTCTAACTTTTCATGCCAAAGTAAGGAATAGTGGTGATCTTGCATACAATCATGTAACCATATTAGAAAATTCAAGTTGCATATGGTTTCTGTCCGTAACTAAAATTTTTCTAGTTTCCATATGGATACCACCAGATCATCTTAAAGAGCATTAACAACAAAGATTCAAAAAACAAATCTGTTAAACATAATCAGACTCCGCATTAACATACGAAAATCTGTGGAAGATGATATAATGCTTGACATGTGAAACACAATTGGATATTTGTAGTTGATTTTGATCCAACCGGATTCACCGGATTCCATATCCAACATATTGAACGTCCGATTAATATGTCTATGAGATATAAAGAGAATGTTCAACATCGGAGAATAAATTGATGTATTAACAACTTATGTGCATTTAAAAAAAAGAAAATAAAACAAACAAATATCACAGTAAAACTGAATCAGGTTATATCCGGAATTTGAAAGTTCACAAGATGTAAGTGGGAGTACAGTAAATTAGGAATGTAATTGGTGAGTCAATGTACGACATTCGCAACCTAGTGACAGTAGTGTAACGTGTTACACTCTGAAATATTAATGAGATATGCATTAAACAGGAGGGGACAAAAATTGGAACGTGATAAAGGGGATGACATTAACGTTGATGGAATAAATCCCATCTATGAAATCAATATTTCTCGGGAGGAATGGCGGGTAATTTACCCTTCATCTAAACAAACCCTAAACCCAAGTTATTCATTGTAGTAAATGAAAGCATGGAGACTATTTTAAATAAGATATCAACTGATACATTATTGTCGTTACGTACTATACCTTACCAATACGTTTTGAAAGAGTACCCAGGTTAGTTTCAAAAGCTCATGCCTTAGCACTAATAATTTCTACGTACGCTTCTGGTGGGAAGATATGACAAACTGTGATTGACAACGGGGTAGGCCTACTTTAATTATGATTACATTAATTCTAAGCCATCTTACGAAGTTATATGGTTAAGTGAAATGAGTAAGAAATGAATTTAATTCAAAAATGCGATAAATCGACAAAAAGTGTCACAAGCTCATGGTGGAGGATTCCAGTATGTGGGTAAAAATCTTATTTGTATGCTGATTAAAATAGACTGGTATAATAACTCATAATATTATAAACCATAATAAAGTGCTATTGTTGCGCATGTAGGTTCTTTGTATATAGTGTCGGTGTAGTTCAGACACACTTCATCGACTTCCGTGTCACACTTTTTTTTCTCTTGTGAGTAAGCAAGTAATAATCTAGGTTTTCTGTCGTGACTGTTAATATTGCAAGCAAACATGAGAAAATTGAGTTTTAACACTCAAGTTAACATTTATACACTAAGTGAAAAATGACCTTTTTACAATAGCACCATAGACGTAGTCACGAACATGATGGACCCACAACGCGAATTATGTTCTGTAGATAAACATTTCCCTGTCAAAATAAGTTCTTTAAAAAAGCAAAATAAAAAAAATTATAATACAACTCTTCATTTTCTTCAAAGATTTTTATGGAAGAAGAGGCGTAATAGTTAAGTCCAATACAACCCCGATAATCCGACCTAACTGAGACCAATTCATTTTCGGATTAACAAAAATTTGAATTATCCAACATTCCTGCATCATTAGAGAAATAAATGTGTGGCAAGAGAAATTCGAAATATTTCCTAATATTTATGCGTATCTTTTATATTTATGTAATATTTAAATATAATTTCATGTGACCGATTTTTTCAGAAGCAACAAAAAGATTATATACCCCACTTTCCTTAGTATTTCCTGGTATTTGAAATTGCTCATTTTTGCCCTCCCACCTTTCCAGACGTCATGGGCAATACATAGCGCGGAAAGGTGATATATTCTTTCTTTTTCCTTAATTAGTCTCAATATTTGCAATATTTAAAGTTTCAAAAATTAATATCGGTTCGGTTTATACGGATTTTTGTATTAGCGGGATTCGGATCAACGGATCTCTACTATATTAGCGTTGTCATACTTTCGGATTTTCATCTAAGCTATCTTGACTATAGAATAGTTTTGTGAGGGAGAAGATGGGTGTTGAGGATGCAGAGAAGAATGTGATCGAAGAAGGATGGGAAAGAGGACCAGGTGGACACACAGAGCCGCTCACCTTCGAGCTTGTCGGCCCGCTTCTGCATGGTCTTATTTTCGCAGAGCAAGCGAGGCGGCTCAGCGCGCCGAGAAGGGAACGCGGCTCCATTAGAGCGTGAACCTTAGTGCTTGGCTGGTGGTTGCTAACACGTTGAGGTGATAGCGGCAAACTCTTCTCTCACAGGTCAGCTATGGCAACAAGGTAGCAGAAGCTTATGCTCACTGACTCAATTTTGAAAAGAATAGCCTCTTATAAACTTAGAGGGTTAGAATTCGTCCATACAAATTTTCTTCGGTTTCTCAACAATTCTTCTTTGATGCAGTGAATATAATTTCATTTTGCAGGTAACGTTTTAAACAATTTACGATTTGAGCGAAATGGTTTTTTTATGACACAGTATGGCTCTGTAGTCAACTGCACATTGTCTTTAGCATTTCTTCAAACACGCCCATTTCTTAAAAGGAGAAAACAATTCTAATATTGCAGAAGAAACTGATGTCACAAAAGAATAACAAGAGAAAAAAGTGATCATCTACTGGGCCAATCAGGTACAAAGTCTGACCAACAAGTTTCTAGAGCATGTTTTTTTAATGTCCTCATCAAAACAGAGATAAGATAATTAAAGTTTGCAAAACTGAAAGCAAAGGTAAAGAGTTATGCAAGATTGATATACTTCGATAGTATCATGTGACACAATGATGAACTTAGCCAATACTAGGAGAACATATTGGGCAGCAATAACTGATCCCAAATATACTTTAAGTGGGAGGGAGATAAGTAGGTTTAAGGTATAAACCATCAATTTGTCCTTTCGGATAACTATTGAAATAAATTTATACAACTTATTAATAAATATTTTAAATTATATATTCATTTTATCGTTCGAGCCTGTGTTATGTTGTACAGACGTTCTAGAATAGTAAATTTCGATGTAAGTAAGTGAATCTTTAAAACTTGTTACCATAAACTACGTTACTACACATTGTGACTTTCCCTTATTCTTTTGCCGCGTTCGAATAAAACTTCTATACTTAAACAAGTTGATTTTGTATAGAGATTTTATTTTAAAGTAGAATCCATTTTGTTCCATATAAGATTGAAATCGATGAAGGGTGCAAAAGTTTTCCTCTGATCTTCCGTTGAACAGAAAGAAGAGCCACCCGTGTTGAACAGTAATGTTCCGCCAAGATGTTTTCTTATGAACCACATAAGGAATTTTGTGTGATGAAGAGAGCTCCTAATTAGAATTTATTGTCTCGTGTATTAACAAAAGGTAATTACAGGTTAACTAATAATTCTGGATGTAAATTGTATATCTGAAGACGTAGTTCGGTGTGCAGGAGTAAATAAAAAAATTCGAATGAAACAGAGTATGGTACTTTTAGCTGTATGAGGTTCACAATGTGGAGCCAATTTGTTAAAGCAAATAATGCATTTTATGTGGATACACATTTTTGTAATCTTTTCAAGTTATAACCACGTTATCAATTCAACAGCTTTACAATTCTTTTCGAAGTTGCATGGCCTTGGCGTCATTGTTAAACCGGCAACTAACGATTTTGTTATATTCGGGTGGGGTGACATCGTGTACTTGAGTTTTATGGAACAGTAAGGTGTGGCGTAGAGACTTGACGCATCTGAAACGATTACATTGACCAGAACAAGTTGATGTCCAGTGCCCTGCATAAAACATTTCCAAAGAACAGTTGGGTTAATAAATGACAGTAATTCACATAGCAATTTTGAGTTCGGAGATAAGTTTACCCTTTGTGTTTCATAAACTTTCCTCTACATTATGCATACAATTATTATTGATGAATGAATTGTTTAAGTGCTCTTCAATCACTTAGAACCGATTAAATAGTTTGAATAACATGATACTTTCACTTAAGCTTGACCTCATTATATTCTGAAACGATGATGGTCTGTTGCAAAATATATCCGCAAATTATTATGTCTCAGTGTAAGATATACAGAAGCATTTACTAATTCACTTAAGTATGAGCAAATACAAGGTCTGTCGGGTAAATAAAGCAAATGTTTTTTTCCTGTGCTTCTACTGGTCGTAGCGCGTTTGAATTGGTTGGGTTAGGTGGGGTGAGGCTTGCGCTATCGAGCGCTGCCAAGGTCAGTGTGCTCCACAATATCGGAGCGTCCGGATCATTGTTTTAGTGTACTCCGGTTTTCTGCCAGTGTCACGACGCGCGATGGAGAACTCGCTCGGACAACGGTACGCAATCAAATTTTGTGCCAAAATATTGCCGACACCTACGCAATGATTAAGGAAGCTTACGAGGACGCAACTCTTTCGTATTCTCGAGTTTCGAGGTGGTTGAAGATGTTTAAGGACGGCCGGGAAGAGGTAGCCGATGAACCCCGCTCTGGACCCCCTTCGTCAACCAAAATTTCGTCGGGCGAAATTTGTTAAACATGGATCGTCGATTGAGTGTCCTGATGATGGTGGAGATTTGAAACCTTCAGAAAACTACCCTGATGTGCTGGAGCGATTGTGAAAAATAATCATCCGCACGGAAAGGGAGATCGCCTTCATCTGGACGCTCCACGAAGACAACGTTCCCAGCCACACTGCTCTGCGCGTTCCTGGCCAAGTACAACTTTGCAACACTGCCGCAGTCCCCGTAGAGTTCGGACCTTGTCCCGGCTGGCATTTTTTTGTTCTTCAGAATCAAAAGTGATTGAAAAAATCGATTTGGGACGGTTGAAAAGATCCAAACCGCTGTGATGAAGGCCCTAGACGAGGTTCCCAAAGACCCGTTCCAGGACCCATACAGTGCATGGCAGAGTGGCTGGGAAAAGTGTGTAGATGCCCAAGGAAACTATTTTCAAGAGTTTTAAGTTTGTACCTTTATCTTGCATAAATTCGTCTAAGAAATATATTTGCCTTAATTACCGGACAGACCTTGTATTTATTTTGTTTTAAATTGTCTCAGAACAGAATAGCGGTGACTATTAAGTAAAGACCATGTAGTATCTATCTATCTATCTATCTATCTATCTACCTATTTATCTCTGTCTCCCGCGGTATACACAGGTATATACACTGCGGGGGACATTTGATTTTGAAACGTCTTTACTAAAAGTCACATCTATTCTGTATATAAAGCTAAATACTACTGACAAACTAACCACGTAATTTCAGAAACTACATAGCCTACAAACNATACTACTGACAAACTAACCACGTAATTTCAGAAACTACATAGCCTACAAACTTGAAATTTGGCAGATAGGTTCCTTGTTGGGAGCAAAAATTTGCTAAGAAAAGTTTTTACGAAAGTCCACCCCTAACGGTGTGAAATGGGGTGTTGGAATGTTTTTTGTATGTATCCCACAATAACTCACGAGTGCCTGGGGCAATTACCACCAAACTTGGTACACAGATAATTGACTATAAGACAAAAAGCACAATTGGAGTAGGACATCCCTTGCACCCCTAGGGAGAGGGTGAGAAGGAAATGACGTAAAAATAATGAAAAATACGATAAAAAATTCGAAACAATACTTTTCGATGCAGCTGAAATGGTTAAGAGCGTTCCCGGAACTTTGTAAGTTTATAATCATTCCACATTGCAGACAATATACCACTAGCATCAATGGGGTAGTGATGGATAGGAGAGGCAGCTAAAAATTAAAAAAACCACCGTTATTGATGTTGAATAAAGCATTTTTGGGACAGCTGAAGTGAAGTGTCACTCGCATTGCCAGATAAGTACACGATCGCCCCCTATAAGGAATAAACAGCCTTTGTGTTGGGGTTGAGAAGGAGTAAAATGTAAAAATAATCGAAAGTGATCGATGTTATTGTTGAGAACGTAGTTTTCGTGGCAGCTGAAATAAATAGTGACATTCTCGAAGACATTAAACTTAATAGTCAGCCCATATAAACTCCAGCACCTCTAGGGAAAGGATGCAATGAAAAAAAGATTGAACATGAGATACCAATGACGAGTGCATAATTTTCGGCGTAGCTGATGTGATAGTGAAATCCCGATATCTTGTAAGTCTGGACTCAGTCCTTATAAAACAAACACAACACTAGCACCCCTTGGTTGGGGGCGTGGATGGAATTGGGTTTATGGATAAAAATAATAAAGAACTAGTATTGAAAAATAAAATTAAAATTACATCCGATACATAGATTTAGGGTTGACAAGATGTTTCAACGACTAATGTCGTTATGTTGAGATAAGATCGCATAGGAGCACTTTCTTAGAGCTGAGGCAAAAAGGGCGAGATGTAAAAATAACATAAAAAGACCTATTTTAGGGTCGAGTCCCTGGTCGTTGTGAATTCCGAGATGAATAAAATTCCAATGACATTACGTACCCTTCAGACCACATGAGGTGCAAGGTGCCCCTAGAGGTGGGGGTTGGGAAGAGCGTGACACAAAAATTATAAAAAATGTCCGCTAAGAAAGGACTTTACAAAAATTCACCCCAAAGGGGGAAATTAATGTCTTCTACAAAACATTTTTTGAATTACATCAGTCAAAAAGAGGATTGAGGGTACACACCAATACTATCAATCCTCCAACATTAGTGGATACCATTTCAATGCATACCAATGAGGATATGAGAAAAAATAAAATCGGAGACATAATACAGAATTTACGCGAGCAAAGCTACAGGTCCTCAACAAGTCTATATGCATAAAAGCGAAATACCACCGACTGACTGACTAATCACGAAATCTCACAAACTACAAAGCCTACTGACTTGAAATTTAGTTAGTAGGTTTCTTGTAAGGAATGCACATCCACTAAGAAAGGTTTTCACAAAAAATCCGCCCCTAAGGGGGTGAAAAAGGGTTGGAGTCTTTTATATATGTATTCCACCATAACTCTTGAGTGCCGGGGGGAAATTTCAACAATACTTGGTACATAGATGACTGACTATCTGTCAACAAGCTCTGTGGGGTAAGATATCCCAGACACTCCTAGGAAGGGAGTGGGAAAATGGTGACATGTAATCCGAAATTATATTCGAAAACATGGTTTACGGTACCGTTGAGATGAACAATGACGCCACCGATGCTTTGTAAGTTCACAATCAGTCCACATTGGAGATAATATACCCCTAGAACTCTTATGGTATGGATGGGAAATGAGTGGCAGGTAAAAATAATAAAAAACGACCGTTATTGGTGTTGAATAAATCAGTATTTGGGACCGCTGAAATGAAGAGACACTCTCTTTGCCAGATAAGTACACGTGCTGGGGGTGTGAAGGGTATGAAATGTAAACATAATTGAAAATGACCGATATTAGTATGTATTCCACCATAACAGACAGACAGACTGACTGAGTGGTACTAGTTTTGAGATCATAGTTTTCGGGCTCACTGAAATTGACGTCTTCGCGAATGTTACTACTAAAGTCGTAAATGAGCTCCTATACGCCCCTAGAGTAGGGGATGTCATGTAAGAATTATCGAACATACCAGATACCAGCGACAGTGATTTTGGCGTCATTGAGTTGATAGTGACATCCTGATATCGTGTAAATCATAATTCAGTTCTCGTGAAAAAAGGGACCCGTAGCACTACTTGGGTACTTGGTGGAGATGGGTTTGTCTGTAAAAGTAATAGAAAATTCATTTTGAAGAATAAAAAATATAATGGGATTTTTTTCAGAGTTGTTGAAATATTTCGTTATTCTACCTAGTCCGGTTGAGAACTACTAATGTTAATGGATAACAACTTTCTTAAAGGATACCAATAGGGTTATAAGAAAGAATGAAGTTAAAAATATATTACAGAATTCACGCGTGCAAATCTGCGCATACTCAGCTAGTTCTCTAATATAACCAAGAAATTAAAACTGACAAATTTCTAGCATCAAGGAAGAAGATAGCAAATTAAAGATTGCTTTCTCATAAACACTCATTCACAGAGATTCTGATGATGAATATAATATAACGTTAGCAATACCTAGGGAAAATACATCTCCAAAGATCTAAATCAAAAATGTATTAGATATAAAAAAATTCTCCTTCCTATTACATTTAGGAATGAGTTGTTCTTGACCGCTAACCTCTTATTCTTGACCACCATCAGATCTCACATTTTTAATTTCGTCGTTTTCCCTTAATTTTGTTTTCTTTGTTATTACATTGTTTCTTTATTCAACCTCTGATTCAACTATTGTTTTGCTATAATTTTATTGCTTTCGTCATTTTAATTTCATTTGTCAATTCCATTGCTTCCTCAAGTCTCCCAAAATTCATTGTAGATTTCCATTCATTGGCTTTCTGCAAACCACCGCAGACATGAAATGCTCAAGACACACAAATATGATTCTGCATTATAAATTACGCTCTGAATTTATTAGAAACTCTCTTATAGGGAAAAAACTGAATATGTATATTAAATTAGTGGCTATATATAAACATCTTTATATAACATACGTCAAATAGATTTGCAGCACTTTATTAGTTGCTCGGAGTTATGCTCCTACGACTTTTTTGAAGTAGGAAAATATTTGGCGTAAAATGACAACGAATGGCGTGACTGAAACTATCCGCTTATTTTCTACGAACGGCGGCACGAATCCAATAACGTGATTGTACACAATTTTTCAAAACTCGATTCTGGCACGTATCCTTGTGGTCGTATTAAATATACGCCAGAGTCCTTTCTAGAAGAAATGAATCGTCAGCACGTTGCTTCCCTGAATTACTAGCGTACTTCAAGAAGAAAATAATAACTTTGTCCGCATGCAAATATAAACACTTCACCAAATTTACGATGCAAAATATACCTTGCTACTTCCAGGCAGCGGCTATTTACTGCTGACCTACGGCCTCGCCGATCCCTTACCAATAAAACTGTTGATTTGGACAGCTAAGGTTCTTAGCCATTTTTCACTCGATAAGTACATTGAAAAGCCATGGGGGCGTACGTTTATACGCACTTTCATGGAAGAATCATGTCAAGGTTCTATTCGAAATGACTGAACTTCCAAGAAGAATTGATAGTTATGAGAAATCGACTTTTTTCCCTTTGATAATAGTTGGAGTGTATTGTCCGTGTTATCAAAATTTAATCAAAACATTTATCTAATAAACAGATACATTTTATTTTCATTAGATGTACTTTTGTTGCCTTTCATTTCCTGGTTAAATGACAACCTAGGTGGAACAGGGAGAAGGATATTGCGTGGAAAATACTGGATGAATATAATTTTTGAAAATATTGGGAACGCCATCTCAATTCTAAGGTTCAACACGATATGAAGATGATGTAATTCCGTATTGATTAAAGTTAGTGTATCGAAGTGCAAGCTGCAGAAAAAGAGAGAGTTTGTTTTCAATTATGTTATTTTTTCTCTTGCTGAATTCTTGGAATGAAACTGGCTTATTTTTTATACTTATGTTCAAACAATTATAGATAGATGAAGTCAGAGGAATCCACCCCTCCGTTTTTGTTGAAAGGGGGAATTTTAGTGACTCAAAGTAATTGTTAGTACTCGTAAACTATTGAAATATATTTTAAAAGTAATTTCATCCCTTTTGAGACTTTTATAATGAAACAAAATGTCTGTCTCCTTGACCAATTCTTGGTGTGGATTGGTTCAATTCCTAATCCGTTCTCGTCTTGGGTTCCCCACTGAACACATTAGTAGTTTCGTGACTTAATCGCATAACTCTGGAGCGAGCGTATCCTTCTGTGATAATCGGCTAGCACCACGCCCCCGCCCTCCACTTGCCTGTTGCTGCTACACTCACTTCATAAACAAGTTTCCCTTTCCTCTTCCGACGGCTGCTCCTCGACGCCACCCACGTGTTCCAGGTGACTGGGTCAAGTAGACGTAGGGAATGTTGCAACAAGGAGCAAGCACCTGGACGCGTTGTCGTATGCGTAGAAACACGTCGTCGGGGTGGGGAAATAATTACGAAAATCTAGTGTTTAGCCGGACCACGGAACATGCGACTACTATCTTCCAAAATCAGGATGCGCCAGTTCACAGTAAAACATAATATACTGTATGCACATTTTGAAACAACGAGGGTGTGTTTAACGATTATATTTCTTTCTTTTTTCATGTTACGTACCATTCACTATTACCTTTTACGTGAGCTCTTGGCAATTACCAAGGTTTCATTTCTCATAGTTTCTTTCTTCTCCTTTCCTTTCCTACATCGCCATCCTCGTTTTCTTGCTCTCCTTTCATATTCTCATTCACGCTGCACATCGCAAACTCATACTTTGTCACAAATTCTTCAAATACGTTGCACTTACTTTCGTTTTCAATATATTTTTCCCAGTTCTTGAAANGGTTTCATTTCTCATAGTTTCTTTCTTCTCCTTTCCTTTCCTACATCGCCATCCTCGTTCTCTTGCTCTCCTTTCATATTCTCATTCACGCCGCACATCGCAAACTCATACTTTGTCACAAATTCTTCAAATACGTTGCACTTACTTTCGTTTTCAATATATTTTTCCCAGTTCTTGAAAACAAATACCCCTTTCTTTTTTTTCTTCTGGAACCACTTCCCTCACTCTACCCCGTTTATTATGCAACCATACATAATGTGTTCCACACTGTCTTCTCCTTTGCCACTCAGACATCGGTCGGTCCTTGATATTTTTCATCCATAAAAATACTTATTTATATCTCTGTGCCCCGTCAAAATCTCTAGTATAATTCTATTTGGTGCGAACCATCGTTTATTCTTATTCACGAACTCTACACATTTAATAAAGTTCCACAGATCCCTTACTTCTGTCACATGCTCCTATCGTATCTGCCAACATTCCTAGTTATGAGATTCTTCCACTGTTTAGTTGTCTGTACAATTCTAACACCATCCACTTCTATCTCCTTCCCATTCTGTAACGTGGTTATCACAAGTAGAAACATGAATATATTATTCGTTAGTATCAAGATCCTAAGAAATTCACATATGCTCAGACGCCGTCTCAAGAAAAATTTTGATACTTTTTTTCTTAATAGTTCTACACTTTATGCTTTGCATTAGATATTTGATACATTGAAGCACTAAATTGCAACTGCGAATTACAGCTGCTGCGGGAAAATCAAACAATAAGCAGTTTAATGGCTTGGAATATATTCCGCAAAACATGAAAAACCCAGGAAAAACTTAATTCATTCTTCGAATTATCTTTTATTTGTCATTTATTATACGCGTACTACACAATAACAAAAATACATGAACAACTGTAATTGATATTAAGTTACTTGTAACAGTAGATTATTTATAGTGATATTATGTTCAATACCTTTTACCGTGCACACGCATGCAATTCTATTGCCTTAGTCACAAATTCAACGTTTTTTATCTCTATTCTTTCTACTCCTTATCGTCAATGTAAAACTTCATAAAAAGTTATTTTATTTATTGTAATGTAAAGCATAAGCAATACCAACTGAGGTAGAGGCAAAAGTTTGCTTCGACTAAGTTGTCGATATTTTCCTTTTTCAGTCAACTGAAATGTTGATGACATAGCAAATATCTCGAATTAATTAGAATTGTTCTACACATTCACTGGCGAATAGAAACAAGAGGTACGGGTTGAAGTTTTATAACAAACTTAACAAGACATTATATGAATTTGAAGGAATAATTGGGGTTAATTCGATTTTCAAAAACATTAGGATTCATTTCCGCCCAAGAACTACGTTTCACAACTATGGCAATCAACAACTGAATTTTACAACTTTCTTCTTTCGAATATATACTTTCATGAATATGCCGATAATAATGGCATATGCCGATAAGGATAACCCTTAATCAAAAACAAATTTTTTATAATGTTTTTTTAAACTTTTGCGTACAGAAAGTGAAGTGAGAATGAATTACTATCAGCATAAGTGGTGAGTACGAGGTCGGCACATAAAAATCATTCTTATCTGCTGTGCTGTATATGAGACCACTGTTTCAATTGGTTTTGAAAACAATTTATGACTGCAAAAGATCATTTTCGGGAAGAATATAACCACGAGTAAACGAAATTAAATACAAGAGAACTGTAAAATAGGGGTGGGGGAGAACCGACAACTGATACCTAACACAAAATTGCATCTGTGAGACCACAAGGCGCTGCGAAGTCTTACCATTCATATCTCATTCATATTGGATTTCTTTTTATATGTCTTGAATGAATTGTTTCTTGAGGAAGATGTGGATTTATGGATGATAGTAACATACTGTAATACATTTGGGAATGAAATGCCAAACGTTCTTGCTTTTGTGTTAGTTTCATGAAGGAGATATTTGTTAAATGTTCATGAAATTGTAGTAAATCATCTTGCATTATAGATACATTCGTTTCTTTTAAAGAATAGAAGACTGCGAAACATATAAGAATGTGCCATGATATGTTTCATGGTCTAGCACCACTTGCCCTCATGCTATGAATGGTACATCAAAGAATGTTTTAAATATTTTTTAATACGTAGAATATTTGCGATAAACGGGAGCGCAATAAGTTTCTAAACACCCTTAATCATTCACAGATTCATGAAGGATCGACATAATAAGGATGATTCAACGTGAATATACTTTAATTTCAAATATCTTTTCACATTTTGGAAAGTGTAACCAGAAAATAACGTTATCATTTAGTCAGACGTTTGTAAAACATTGTTTGGGAAGATATTGTAAAATGAAACCAATTACAAGGCATTCGCTCCCCTCTATGGCTACGGTGTCAGCGTGATCGCTCGTCACCAAGTCATCCCGGGTTCAATTCCCAGGCGGAGCCACATAAAATATGTAGCTTTTCATTTCCATGTCTCAGTTTAAATAGCTGTGGTATGAAAGCCGAAACGAGATACATACATACATATATAAAAGGCATTCGGTAGATAGCTGACGAATCAGTAACCTATTACAGCGAAGCACAGGTTTCGCAAATTGGATTTCAAATTGATGATTTAGAACATCAATAAATCTTGAGATTATTAACTAAATACTGAACGGTTTACATGATCAAATTAAAAATTCTTTCAATTGGCTTCGAATTGAAACAGAAAATTTGTTCAGATATCACAGCTGTTGTTACGATAGGATACGTTAAGAAGAATATATTGTCATTTATGATAAATGCTCAAAATACCAATATATCTTAAAAATTTGTGATAATTAGGGACGTTCATCTTAGGATTTATTTATATTGAAAGTTTTCTGATGAACATCATAGAGCTGTATAAATTTGATTCATTGCGTTGATAACTCATGCAATGATTTAAAGCAGTCGTACTTGTCTCGTTATTCCAGCACTCCAATTTCTTGTACCCCAAGGCACCGACGCATTGAAATATAGATTACTGATCAGACTCCAAAACATGGTGTTCTGTATCTTAAAAGTACTCGAAAATTAAAGTTTATTCTTTTTATCATTCACATTTGGCTGTTTTTTAATGCTCTAAAATTAATATTACTGAGAAGATTATTTGATTTGAAAATTACAGTTAAAGTTTTTGACGTCTGGAAGGCATACAATTCAATGCAACGAAACTAAATACCTGACGAAAGTTTTTGTGTCTGGATATTGTGGTAGAACCTAAGATGGCAGTCAGCTAAAATATTTGTTAACACCATACATAAAAATTTATATCAATACATGTTACACATTTTTTCTTTGTATAATAAAAGACTACTCCTGGCTAGATAAACAAATTTTAAAATTCATCCAAGCATGGAGGAAAAAAAATCATCCATTACATCTGTTGAATGTTCGTAGATGTGACCATTCTTTCTAAAATTTCATGATTTATGAACATCACTATTCTTTCAATTCGGATTAGTAATGTGGTATAATGAATTTATTATCAATGAATTGTAACGTATGTGTCAATTGCGTAAACTTTTATGAGCATCAATCGGAATCAGCGTTCAGTACTAATCGCCATCTATCAAGACTCCACTCAAGGGGAGTGAGTTTCGTAGCTGTCTCCCGCGGGGTGGAACTACAATAGCGTGAGTTCTAAATCAGCGCATGGACGTAGTGACCTGCGGTGCCAGGAGTGCCACAAGCTGCGAGGGTCAACGAGCATCAACCTTGCTTTTCCTTCCTGGTGATTCAGTGGCTTTCGTCTTCACTGAAATTTGCGTGTTTAGCTAAAACACATCATTTGTCTTGACTTGCCGACGGTGAAATTTTAAGTGCGGCAGTCGTAAATACAGTGATCGCTTAAAAATGGCTATTTCCAAATGTTTTCGATGAACGCTAATTGCGTTGGACTTACAGGAACAGGTCCTAATTATCATGAACCCTATTATGCTGGACATCGCTCACAGTAAAACGATGTAGTAATAATAAGAATACAGAATTTTATGTGAAATTATGATCACTTGCGACACATCCGTCAGTTTATTAACTAAAGGAATATTTCGTAATTAAAACAAGCAGAAAGTAATTTTTTTAACCAATTAATGAACGAAATTAACGTTAACCTGATTCTTCTTCTTAGATATACGCGGTGAGTACGTACTCATATTTTCCTATTTAACCAATATTGGAAGCTGTTTTATTCTTTTCACCCATTAAAGAATTCTTCGTTTGAAACACTTTCACTAAAATGGACAATTTCAGTTCTTTTTAGTGAAGTTCTACGGCAGGCATTCTCAACCTGGTGCTCGCGAGCACCATGGTGCTCTTAAAATATTATTAGGCGCTCTCCTCATGGGAGGGAATACTTCTCTCGGGCATTTCTGAGTACTTTTCCTAAAATTCACGCGTCGGTGTAATAGAATTCTTGTTCATTATGGTGGTTCTTAAAAACATTTGAAATTTTATCGGCCACCCTCCCATTTTGTTTTGTCTTAAAATAAGACATCCATGAAAATTTTGGATTAAAAAATAATGAAAATTCGCTACCAAGTTCTAAAATTTAAAAAAATGTAACTTTAAAAGTTATCGTCCCCTAAAATATATTACCAACTGAAATTTTTATAGAAGTCTCATTTAAAGACAAAATAAAACGGAATGGTGCCCCATCCAAAAGATGTATTTAATTTTCATGGTGCTCGTGTGTTTGATATAATATGAAGGTAGTGTTCATCGTCTCAAAAAGGATGAGAACACCTGTTCTAAGGCATCATTTTTACGAGGAATCATACCTTCAGGAAAACACCGATTTTATTATAAAACCACTCTGCTTTATTTTTAGAAATTTGCAATTGAAACACGGTTGTAACTTGAAAATTGTGACTTGACGGTTCGAGTCATAAGTTAACTTTAAATGAAAGCATAAAAATGTTTTTTTATCTTGCGAAATAATAGAAGAATTAAAATTCTGCCTTTTATGCCATGGACAAATTGCAAATTAAGTACAGTGCGATACACATTCTCAATTCTTGTTGATGTAAGAAAACCACTGTATACCAAATATTATACTACAATTAACGTTCATTATATAATCAAATTAAAGAAATAATTCAAGGCTTACAACCTTTAACGGATAAACAGTATATATTTTGTGATTTAAAAGCACTTTCGCCTTAATGTTAAATCGCCTTTTAAATCACGAAATATATTCTGTTCGTTCGGTAATGGTCGTACGTCTTGAATTATTTACGAAATTACAGTACAGTATTATATTCCTCGAACACTTACCACCCAGAACACCCTCCCAGGATCCGAAAGATAAGTGTTATATGTAAATTCAATGTAAAATCGACACACTGATATATTACGAGTTCGTATCAATCTTCACAGAAGTAATTGTTACTTATATTTCAGAGTAGAATTATAAATTTTAAGAACTATCATTAGGCAACCTTAGATCCTGAATAATAATAATACACTGTAACATTTCAAGTTGATTGTGGAGAGCTTTATGAGTTGGAACGGTTGTCACAAAATCGGCCTCACTTATCTCAATAATAAAGACATTGGCTGAGAGTAAAATAAAAAGATTACGTTCTTGAACCCGAGCGGGAAGTGTTTGGACCGCTCACGCGTATGCGTGCGCCACGCGCCCAAAGGTCGCGCTCTCGCCGTCCGCCCACGCGTTCTCGACGTCTTCCCTCAGCTGACGCCGCAACAGCTGCGAATCGCGCCGCGCCGCGCCCGGGCGCCAAGGCCTTGCGGCCACGCCCTGCAATGGCCCACCTCTCGGGCTCAACGACGCCACCTTTTGACACTAATTGAGAAATTATGTACTTCGGATCGTTTCTACATTTACTTGACGCGATTTCAATCCTAGGACTTTCGTAATTACGAATGGTTCTTAGCCCACAATTTTTCTCATTTACTTGCGTAAAGTCAAACGTTTCACGGTCGTCAGAAAAATGGGGGAGAAGTTTGTTATTTACTGCAGGTAGAAATCATTTCAGAGTTTAATGAAACAAGTTGACTAAATTTCTCTTTATTTACAAACGTAGGTTTTATTTAAAACATGAAATTCCAAACAAGATTAAATGTCTAACAATATTTCAACATTTCACTATTACTCCCCTGTTTAATTTGTGATTATACGTTTCGAAATTACATGAAATGGTACCACTGTCAGCTACTCAAGAAGTCAATAAATTTCCAAATTAATTCACAATCCCAGAAACGTAATTAAACCTCATAGATATATTAATATATACATACCACCATACCCTCAATCTTCTCCGTAATATGTGCTTGCTACAGCGGTGCAAACTGTGAAGTTAGGAAGCACTTTTCAGGATTAAAATTAATATCGAGACAGTTATTTCAACGGAGGACCTTTATAACCCAAATACCAAGGAAATTACACCTTTGAAATGCTACGCCAGTAAACCATTTTATTTCAATCCAAATTTATATTGCTCTATACAAATATCTTCAAGAACCATTGTGAACTTGTTACTGCTTTTAATACTCCTCAGTGCACATCAATAGAGCTGCTGATGTATACATACTGTATATACTTCAATGGTTAGTTTTTTGAGGGCGAGGGTTTCTTTCGCAAAACATTTTTGTAAACAATTGGTTAATTAAAATAGCACATTCATGGGGACACAACTTTATAAAATGAACTTCTGAGAATACAACATGACTACAGAACTATAAAATGTGGTTTGATGCACATTCAGAGAAATCCTAACTTAACCTATATGATTGATTATATTGATTCGTTTTTGTTTTTTTTTGTGGGGCTTTACGGCTCGTCGACATCAAGGTCATTGGAGCCCTAAAAACTTGTACAGGTAGGGAAAATGCAGTTACGCATTAGGGAGAGCCAACATGACTCTCCCCGCGTGTGAGACTCGCCGAATGACTCAACTATACCCACTAAAAACTCTCCTGAATTCGCGATTCTAATTTGTGCAATAACGGAATATGTTCAATTTTATGACATTAAGTTATGACATCTAAGTAGTATATATTTAACCGCGTATTTATTTAAATTTCCATGAATTATTCTTAATATTTATACATATCTTTGTACCCATATCCTTGTACCCATTACTTCTTCAATTTTTCCTTGGAATGTTTCTAGTTTTAATGTAGTATACACATATTCACAGATTTTAGATGTTTGTACTACACAAAACTCATTCATTTTCTAGCTATAAATGTAAATAATTTCAGAAAACGTGAGCAAGGGTAATGACACCTGTGTAGCACGAAAAGGAATATTCATCATCTAATAAGAAAAGTGTTTATTAATCGTGTGATTTTCGTATGTATTCTGATTTTAAAAGGAAGTACAATGTGATGGATTATACAATTTTCAAAATTAGTGAGATTTACTTCTGTGTTGTGTAAATGCCAGAACATGCTGTTTATTTCGATTTTAATATCATGGATCTTTTATTTATCGTTTGTATCTGAGTTATTCTTCTATATTTATGACATTTTCAATACATTATTTTTTATTTCGATTCTTGTCATTATCTTCTCAAATATTCTAGCTTAATATGTAATTGAAAGACTAATTCTCCCACATACGCTGATTCTTTAAGTGCTTTTGCTGTTCAGTAATTTTGTTCCATTGAAAAACTTTGACTAATTGCTTAATAAAAATATCAACTTTTCAAGCAATTCTCAACTACTGTACAGCAGTTGATCACAATAATGAGACGAAATTACGATGGTTTAGGCAGGAATACGATATAATAGAATTTACAACATGTATCAATGTGAAACTAAAAGTCTCGATGTCAAAGAACGGGGGAAAATTAGTTGCTAAATACAAAAGTATCTTGAGGGTTGCGCGGAACGCTGAAAGTAGCGAGCATCTGCATGGGAAAATGTTAGGTTGATATGATAAGAAGATCAGGAGATAGGTGAAAATGAGTATATTTTACAAAGTTCTTTTCCATGTTAAGTGATCACTGTTACATGTCACTACAAAATATCAAAGCAATATCCTTCCCCAAAAAATCTCCCTCCCTTTCCTAGTTCATTAACGGAGAACATAAGTCGGTGTATTTCCTGAAATATGTAATATTTGGAAACATGGATCCTAGGAGGACGACGCTCAAGCAATTTTCATAAGTGGATATAGCCTCGTAAATTGGTTTAAATACGTACAGGAATTTAAAACGCTTGATTGAATTTTTATGCAAAAATTCAAATTCATTTGCATTGCAGATCTTTCGAGATAATGCTTGGAATTTACAGAGCTTTGACAAAAAAAAATGTCAGTCCTTCAAAAAAGTGCTATACATTGATAGAACCAATTTTATAACTGTTTCATTAAAAAAACAGGCATATTCTTTTAAACCATAAATTAATTCATCAATAAGCATCTATAATATTTTGATATCGATTCAAACATTGCGATAACGAGCTCACAAATAACATATTTCTGAACCCAGATAAGTAAGTAGACATCAGGAAAATAATGAATGGTATCAGTTTACTGTATGACATTTTGAACCTCTATAAATTTCTTACATGACGCCATTGAGTGGACATGAATCAACATTTCAATTTATACCTCTTTTATCTGATCGCCTTATCCATGATTGCACTTATATCGAACGAAACTCTTGGACCACAAATTAAACTTCTTTTTATAATGGTACGGTGGTGAATGCCAAAATATCAATCAGAAATCTCAATCTAGAGAAATGGATCCGTGAGTGTGAATTGCTTAAACCCTACTTACCGAGCGTCATAAATAAACCAGACTGGGTCCAGTCACGCGGTGGCTGCAGATCAAGCACTTCTTGCTCCTCCGGTTTGAATGTATTTCTTGTTTGAGATTTAGAACTCTTACACTTGTTTTATATATGATTTTAATTATATTTTTATATAATTGTCAACATTTAAACTAATATTGGTATTACTTTGCATATTTTTTTTATCTAGATGACTTATATGAGAAATTCCTTAAAAGACGTTCACTGGAAATGGGAGTTGTCGTTATAATGTCCAATTTAGACATATGGATACATTTTACTGGATGGAAACATTGGAATTTTTGATTGTTCATAATGATCTTTGAGTTAATTTAATAGAATGTAATAACAATCCACCCCCAGGGGACTTACATGTAGTAAGTACGTGTTTGGCGAACACGGGGCCCCGAGCTGAGTATGGCATTACTTCCACTTACTTGTGCCATGCTCCTTCCTTTCTCTTTTCTGACCTCCCTTGGTCACCTCTTGTTCTTTTCGATCCCGACGCTATTAGGGCTAGGGTATCTTTC
>NNCF01128286.1:49624-120398 GCA_002313205.1 Laupala kohalensis
AGTTGTAATGCAGGAGGGTTTTTAGTGGGTATGGCTGAGTCTTTCGGCGAGTCCCACACGCGGGGAGAGTCATGTTGGCTCTCCCTAGTGCGTAACTGCATTTTCCCTACCTGTACAAGTTTTAAGGGCTCTAATGACCTCGCTGTTGACGAGCCCTAAAGCCCCACAAAAAAAAACAAAAAACAATCCAGGTTCACAATAAAAAAAGAAATGATGTTACAACACAATGCTTAGTAATGTTAAGAATAATGGTTTATACATCGTTTCTTAGAGGAGGACATTTTGATGGATTGAAATGTTAGGATATGAGACAGGAGAAGCTATTATTAAAAACGGTATATGTCCGAAGTGATTACATAAGAACCCCCAAAGGGAATTCAGATTTACATGAGAATACGCAGAAATTATCGGGTATTTTTTCAATATTGTGATAAATTTTATATGATTCTGTTCCTTTGTTTTTATCCTTTGTCTTATTGCATATTGTACAATTTTATTAATGATATGTTCCTAGGATTCTGCAATATTTATTTTAATTCCTAACGATGGCCAAAATCCTGACACAAACCGTAAGTTGTCTTCTACAGGTCGTAAAAAATTATGAAGAAAATAAGATAATTTAATTTTAAATTGATATATAATCAATATTTATGTTAACAATATGTTTATTTTCTGAAAGATGAAAAGGTTGTCGAGTCGTGAATCAAACACGAGATCTGGAACTTTGATGTGTCGTTCACTACACCACCCAATCACCTTCCGGAATAGTACACCATATTACATCCAGATCTGACAATACTCATGAGATCAGAGTAGGAGATTCTGGTCTCTACTCCCAACTCGTCGCTATTTTCACCAGGTTGTTCCATCCCCTCCCTCGTATGCAGGTGTATTTATATATATGCCATTAAGATGTACATCTGTCTCTTANGATGTGGCCATTTGTCCACGTTAGGATGACTTGATTAATTCATATTAGGTATGGATTCAACTTTCGGTAGGCAGGAATAGCGGTTTGTTGTCATCATCATATACATTAATACGCAAACGCCCCAGAAAATTTTAGTATCTTTTATGCGTAACCGGACGGAATAAATCACACAAATAAAGTATTGTATTTTAGAACAATAATGACGGATCAGCGATTTCTCATTCTTTCATCTTTTACTCTTTCTTCTCCAAGACAACAGCATTTAAAAATTACATCAAGAAAAGACGCTACTTGACTCATTTATTTGAAAATGATGTTACTTTAGTTCAGTCACACCATTGAGAGCTTTGACGCATCTGACCATGCTGGTACTTACTCAGAATATTAGTAGGGAATTGCACGTGTATTATGATATCATGTGCAATTGCACATGAATGATGATCTACGTGTATTATCATTAACTATTGAGAACTGTCCTGATGTCTTGACATTGATTAATGCTAAATGTAAAACCGAGTGCAACTTGCCTACATCTAGCAGATGGGGGAAAAGTAGCATCGGCCATATCTTATCCAGGTAAATAAAATAATAAATAAATGTAACGTTCATCCTACCGTACAGAATATTATTGTACGTTATAGTCAATTGCCTGTGCGATTTAATCGTACTAGTCAGCTTGTCGTATCTATTTTTTACTTGTTGTATCTATTACGCCATCTCGTACGTTTTCACGCGACTAAAAATTAAGCGAGATTATCTCGCAACCGGTACTTCGACTATTCGAGGTATGTTTCCTTGATACGGTAAGGACAAAATACTTGCCACGTCATGGAGACAAGAAAAGAAGATCGTTGTGGAGTGATAACACCATTCCAACTTTCGTGAAGTGACCAATTGATGATTCGTATTCTACAAAGTGTTTACAAGTTAGTTCTAAACCTGAGAATAACGCTTTAGAGACAGTGCGAGGCAGCTCTTGGTACTACACAGAAACTCGTATGTTATAAATGAAGTGAAGGAATGAAATTGGAAGGCAAAGTGACGTATAATGATATGGTGGGTGGGCAACCTTCGCCCAAGCTCCTCGTGCAAGGACGGCAACAAAGTTTCGGAACATGATCACCACGGTTAGCTCTGTTATTGACCCTTTATCCTCGAAAACCAATAGTGTTTAACTCACCATTCGATCCTATTACTTTTAAATTGACAATTTTGACACGCTCCTAAAGTTATTCATGTTAACGAACCGACTAGCATTTTCAAGAGAGAGATATTTCACGATCCTGTCAGATAATAGGTGACATACTAGTTTTAATTATTAACTGTTGCGTTTGTAGCACTGATTCTTGTTCCGGGTCCGAAATTATTACTTGCTCAGAACGTACCAGAATATTGTCTTGCAAGTGGATCATAAACTGAAACAGTTTTTAATATAAAATTTAGAATGTTCCGTAGTTATTACATAATTTTCTGACTTAATTAATTTTGCTCTTTCATAACGGCCGACCTACCTGAAAATGTGTTTGAGGTCAGACGTCCATTTATTTCAAGAACATTTTGGGAATAAGTTTGTTTCAGTTCATATAATAATTTTTTAAATAGTTTTATAACTTAACTGCAATAAATCTATTCTCAATTCATGGTTATGTTCGATAAGCATTCAAAGCATATTTTCTTTTTTTTTCTACTTGAACAAAATTGGAATTAGAAAAGCTTAAATGTATTATAAGGTACAGCAAACTCGATTACCACCTAGTGGATTATCTCATATGAATTATCAGCAATCTTCCTTTCATATTTTATTTTTTCTCGGAAGATAAATTATGGTATTAAAAAAAATAAAGTTCTGAATGACCATGTGTATGTATCACATTGTTACAAATTTTTGGTTAAAAGATATTCCATCAAAAATAAAGATGAGAGAAAATTGACCAATATTTTTGTAAAAAAGTTACTAATTTAACTTTTAAGTACAACATTTGTATGTACAATCTAACAAGCAAATTATTATCGAACAAGTTTTATAATGTAATATGTAAATAGGACAACACATTACCTTACTAATATGAAACTTTGTTCATCAAATAAACAAAATTCTCAAGTACAAAGTAGTAATTTTTTTCTAGTTTTTAACATCCCCAATTTTAAGTCGATTTTTTCTTCAAGAAAATATTTAGTTGGCGAGTAAAATTAAGTAATAAGCTTGTAATCTAGCAGTTAAGGGGAAAGATACGATAGATAAAGCCTCCATAAAAAGCCTATTCCAGACTTTTTAGTAAAAATTGTTCCTATTGCTGTATTGGACACAATGAACGCACATACTGATGAGAATCAAAGAATACCAATGAAACATCAACACACAACAACATAATGTTATACTATTACAACGTTTAGATGAAGATCTTTCGATAGATTGGGATAATGTTTCAATATTAGATCGCGAAACAAATTACTTCAAACGCATGATTTCTGTAATGTTACACACCAAATTTATTAGAAACGCTTTGAATGTACAAGCGGACACAGACAGATTATCTAAAATTTATAATTCTTTATTTTGATTTCCTGCTTTGAAGGTTTATTTTCATAATTATTAATTTTTGTATGGAATTTTTTTTATTTTTATGTAGTTAACTTGTTTTCATTTCTTACCTAGATAAAAATAATGTATCCATTTATATACAATAATCACCTGATGATAACAGTAAACAGCTGTTGAGACGTCGTGAACTTCAATAAAATATAGTCTACTAACTAGGTCGTAATAAATATTTCAATTTAATTATTATAATAGACGAGAAAAATTTCAGTAAATAAATTGCAACATCCAACTTACTTCTGTTTTTATACTGACATTTTGAAACCGACAATTTTTGATTGAGTGCTTGAACGAAAAAGTGTCATTACATTTAAATCAATATCAATAAATCATTTACTTAGCTGTTATGAAATAATAAATGCCATACATGCTCATTTGGGAAATAATATGAGCACAAAATATGCTAAAAGCCTAAAAGGTTCGAAATGAAGTTTTGTTTCGTTTAATAGCTCATAATGTATTGCTTCCAAGATATCTTCAGTAATCTAAACTCTTTGACAATCCGACATGGTCTTGTCAGACTAACGCGATTATTATGTAAAAATGGATATGAACTCATCTACTAATTACAATGATTCATGAATTTAACTTGCAGCAGTGGCAAATTTATAGTACGATTAATTACAAGACTCTAAGTTCTGTATTGCTTATTGTTTCCTTGAAACAATACAACCCCATGCAGCCAAGAACTACAGAACAATGCAACAAGACCGTCCAATTAATCCCTTCACAATTTCTCAGAAAAGCTGACAAGATCCTCTTCCTACTGGATAGCTTTGTGTTGTTTAGAACGCTGTCTTAGCACTATATTACAGTGAGCTGGGAAGTTAACGACTGGATTGAGGACTGCTAATGGAAAAGTGCTTAGACGAAAATGTGAGGAGTATACAAATTAATTTTACGAATCTCTCTTATCAGGAGAAGAATTTGGATGATGGTAATTGGTAGATATTTTAAGGAATGCAAAACTCGCTTAAAGTATCCGTGAGTTAGTAAAATGATATCTTATCCGCGTCTTAAAGAATATCATTCCCAGAGAAACGAGACATTACCACTATAACATGAAACTACTATTATCGTAAGACATTCTCAATCTCTTGTAACGAAAAGGACTGGTTTATTCACACCAGCATGAAAATATACAAGTTACGAAGAAGATACACGCATGAACGAAGTCCGCGAACTTGGCTGATTACTCGAGCACCACGTGCACATTATTGATCAAATAAAATATCGTTCACTCGACCAGAAAACTTAGCAAGCAGTGAAAAAATTAAACAGCTGCTTTATGTTCCTAGTTAAAGGTGAACTTAAGTTTGAATTTTCAAGTTTGTATTGTGAACAGACATATGATGACGTTGACATTGAAATATTTGAGCGAAACGTATGCCTAATTTACAGAAAACTCACAATATTTACTTAAAATCCAAGTAAATCCCAGAAAATGGAGTTATAATTTCACTTACATTAATAACTACGAGTGATGAGCTCGAACATTTTTTCTTAATACAACCCCAAATTAGAGATGTACGAGAAATCGTATTTAAAAAAGTTTATTTCCTTTTTAGTAACATCGTCACTTCACAATAGTGATGAAGATATTTACAAACATGATACAATACATACAAATATAACAAATAAATAAATCTGTCTTTTTTAAAATTGGTATTGGAAGGAACAGAAAATTATAAAATTTTTAGATTTGTCAATTAAAACTATAAGTCTGGATACTATCTTTAGGATTCGGCCAGGGGAAAAAACATTAAACTACATAACTCGCCAACTTTTTGGATATATACTCTCCATCCCAGTGGTAAAAGATTATGTAAAAATGTTATAACGGGTTTGATCAATATTTCTGTCTATAATGATTTTATTTTGTTATCATTATTATACATTTTATATGCAATCAAAATAGAATGCGCTCTTAGTTGTTAGCAGTAGAGAATGAAAATGAAGAATACGCCCTTAGGGAGAAGCAACACGCGCGATATTCTTTCGTTCCACTTCATGATTCATGTTCCGATCGTTACGTCATCATGAGGGATGATCAAAGCACTTCGAGATCGTGACTTGTAGTCTAGATCCTCTCGGTGGGAGCAACTATAGGCACTTAATTTGGAACTGTAGGTAACTTGTACAGATACCATTCTGAAAAAAATGTAATAATACTCAATCACTGAATCTTAGTTAATATGTATGGAAGATTAAAGACTGACGAGTTTTAAATTTAATATCAAATTTAGAGAAACTCAGAACAATGTCTTTTAGGCCAAAGAGAAACACACTTTATTAATATAATATCATGTTCAACCTCCAAGATTATTATTATAAATATTATTATTATTATTACTGATGTTCCTTAAACTAGAAAGTATTTAAACAACAGTGTATGTTGATGGCAAACATTCTTCAATCGAAGTTCAGACAAATATCTTTGATTTTCAAACAAGTAAGTTGAAAAGAAATAGTTTCAACTGAGACAAACGTGTTCAATGAATATTTGTTAACACTATATTTTAAATCGTTCCAAACTGTGGGTGCTTGGATGTCTCAAAAAATACAAACCATCGAGACATTCTGTTATAACACTCTTATGTGCACAAATATGAATTAATTTCATTAGAATTCATCACACTAATCTCTAGAATTTTTTCTATAGGACTATATATATTAAATATCGGAACATTTCTTTATCTATGAACAAAAATTTTGAAACAGATCCTATTTCATTTCATTTTATATAGGCAAACTATTATAATATTGCAAACACAGATAATAAAAAGGGGTTTATTTCCGAAAAAAAATTACGATGTGCATTTAATATACATTTTGTTCGCTTTTGTATCTTATGAATTATTTATCCATCTACTTAACTATATGAGAAAGTCAAGGTTCTTCATTTCGAATTTCACAAGCATCATAAATTTCCTCGTTGACTGGAGATGGTATGAACTGGAACATCGTTAGTCTTCTTTAAGATCTCTCTGGGCGACAATTCGGGAAAAAATAAACGCTCACGATCAATGGTCCGTTCCTTCTTTAGTAATCCCGAAGTGTCGTAACAATCACGGGAATCCTTGTTAGAGTATCCAACCTACGATATCTATCCCGCATTGAGTGATCTAATATTCAGAGTGACAGTATGAACGAACATCACGAATACTTTCTTAGCAAAGATACCGAGTTGCGGTTTTGATAGAGCAACTTTGCATCATAGGACTAATAATTTGACGCATTCAACTGATTTATAATTCTTTTAGCTGTTGAAATATTGAAACTTTTATTGTGTTTATAAATAGACTTATGAATTCATAGTTTTCTAATCCCCCACAAGAATTCTTTGAATATGATTATTACTTTTATTAAATATGAGCACAAGAGGGCAACAGAACAATGAGTTCTTTAATACTTTGGAATATAATGAATGGACAGGGAATGGTCTCGTCTCGCGTCGAGAAAAGCACTCACTTCTTTGCCAGCACAGTGAAATGTGTGCTGTTAAAAAGCCAAAAATATTTGAATACGTCAAATTATAGTACCATGTCAAGACTAACTCAGAGAGAGCACTATAAAAAAATTCATCTCCATAATTCAAAGTTCACTATTGATCCTTCAAGATTAAATTTTCATTTTCAAGATAAGAAAATACTTACGATTCAAGGAGTACTTACATTTTAATTAATATTTTAGAATAATGCAGGTAAAAATATTTTATAGTTCTCTTGTGACGGTTTAACAGAAAATTGATGTGAGGAAATATTTTGAGCAATAAGAATATTCCATGAAATATTGTTCAATTTCTTCGTTAGAAAATGCAAAGTTCAAGACACTTAAAATTTTTGTTTGGCTATTTTTTATTGTGGACGTTATTATGAAATTCAATGAAATATAATACGTAACCTTTAATAAGATAAAACCCAACACTCAAATTCCAATTTGATCGCATTTTGATGAAATCACTTAAAAGTAGTTGGTGTGAGACTGTAATCATGGAGCATAGTCTATGCGCACAATAATGGTCCTACCTCTTCCAAGATCGTAGCACTGATCCAAGATTCTCTAATCTCCCAACAAGAACACACAAAACGTTTCTGGTTGAGTTGGCCTTGTCGTGGAAGGGTTATGGAATCAGGCACCTCCTCGAAGTCTCAAATTAGCAGTTCTACCAGCTATTAGCGATGTTGAAAAGAGGATAAACTGCGAAATAAGAAAGTAAAGAGTAATTATTCCAGTGATTTAAGCTGCGAATTATTCGTATCACGCGTTGCCACTACCATACGAGGTAATTATTCGTAATGAGAATCTGGATTTTGTTCACCTCCGAAGTGTGGTTTGTAAGTGATTTATTACGAAAGTTCTCGAATTCAAATTCGTTTACTGACGCTATGTAATACGTAGGATATCTTGTATCAGTGGTTTACGTAATTGAGTACAAATATTCATAAAAAAAGAAATAACGTTCTACAAAAAAGTGAACGCTACATGCTAATCCCTCACTGAACACGTTTTCTTCCAGCATTTTAATGAAATTTATTCGACGATAATGGCTAGCATGTCACATATCATATAACGATCATTTAAACTTCAATATTTCTGGAATCTTAAACTACACCGCATACCCGAAGAACGACGTAAATAGCCATGAGATTCACGAATATTGTTGGTTAAAGCTCCAATTTCTCCTACTTGCGTCTTTTAATATGTGTGAATATAAAAATCAGAATTTACGAGAATGCGTGAGAAGTCGTTTGAAACCAGAAACAATTGAAGTTTTAAGAATTTTTCCAACTTTACGGAAAATTGAATTGTTTTCCGACAATAACAATTAAATTTTCCTTCTGCGGGTCCCTAGGTCCGTATTTGATGATAACAGAGAATACAACTCTCAGCTTTTTGGTCTAGGCTCAAGATAATGATCACGACCTGACCCATTTGATTCAGGGGTAGATCTGGAATTTGCTTTACAACAGGCTACGTAATCTTGGGAAACATTCCGAAAGTTGAAATATGCACAACAATCCTATTTTATTCATTTCATGTCATATGGCGACGTCCACGCCATGAGACCTGCTCTTCCACCTTACCATGACTTGGTGAGGGAATTGTGAAGAAGAGATGTTGGGGCGCCAGAGAACTCAAAGTACCGACTTTGGCCTGAAGTAGATGAGGAAAACTCCCGCTGAAATCATCAACTTTGACCGAGCAGGGTTTATGAAAGGTCAGTGGTTTATGGAAGCGACGACGCTATTACTACATCACCGGTATAGTACTTTTCTTCACAGTTTCTTTACTGGGACACGAACTCCGGTCATCGAGCTTTAAACACGAGGACTCTTCCCTTTAACAGTGGGATGAAAATATCAAAACAAGACGTACATAAAATATCATACATATGTAAATCATTCCTAGAAAAACCTATGTGAAATGCCACGCAATAAAATAGAAGAGTTTTATAATCCAAACCTCTTTCCGTCCAATAAATAACTCAGGTGAACTTTCAGAAGAGTAATGTACAGTTCTAAGAAATGCAAGCCAGATGACTCACATGTAACCATTCAGCACATAAATGCCCGATGACATCATGAGGGCCCTATACCAGTCCGTCCATCTACTATACAGTAATCTATACTATTTTTGCTGATAATTCATAAAAAACTTATGCTATAAAGAATAAATGACATTAGAAAAAACATTTTCTTGTGAGAAAAATGTACAATTCTCATCCAAAATTTTGGTTAATTTTCGCTATACTTATTCTTTTCCGTGTACAAAAAAATAAAATATTAATCAAGATTTCACGTTATTTTATGAAGAAATGGTGACGAGAAAATTTTCCACAAGAATTATAAGAGGAAATCAGTAATTTCTTTTGTAATTAATGGTAGAACTTTCCCTGACTTGCAATCTCGTCTTTTCTCTAATTCTTATAAACGGAGAATCAGAGAGAAGAATAAATCTGGGGCTTGTTTTGATAAAACTTCCAGCGAAATTTAATGATAACGAATTAAGTAACTCCTGAATTAATTTAAAAATAAAATGAATTTAAATATTGTAATTAAAATAAATAAATCATCTCGCCATAAATTTGTCTATCCATGAACCAATAAATTTACTATTAATAATGAAGTTGATAACGTGGAGAACAAGAAGGCAAATTACTCTCGGAATACTATAATAACTATAATACTATAATAACAATATTTATTCCATTGTATTTGACCTATTTCGTCGGTGGCAGAGCCGAGACGGAATAACAACAAAAATATAATAATTATTATTATCATGCAATATAAAATAAATCCGAATAATTGGCAAACGACAACAAATTATAACGAGAAAAGAACAATAAAGATTTAGAGGTGAGTCAGAAATAGGGAAATATATTCTCAGTCAAAAGAGTCTACAATGAAACTTCACAAACCATATTAACACATCAACAGGTACAAAATGTATAAATAAACTGAATTTGCCAGTTAATACACTTATTTCGCTCCTTTTAATATATAACCCTGGGTAATGGGCTTCAGTATGAACAAGCGGAACGAGGGAATGGTTTTCTGGTCGCTGTAGTTATTGGTTCTATATTTTGCCGTTTTATGAGTAAAAGATAATTCTCCCAAGTTCATTCTTTCTTTCTTGGCGTAATTTTAAGTTCGTGGTCTCCTCAACCGAAATGATTATTTGTTTCTGATTTTTTACATATATATCCTGCCAAGTTACTAGATTATGTTTTAATTAGAGCATTAAAACAAATCATTCTCATTAAATATATTTTATGATCTTTATATGGACTATTCACAAAATTTATTGTGATAAATATACATTTCAATCCTAGTTTTGTTGTCTTTTCTTCTTAATTCTAGAAATTCTCAACGTATTTTTTCTTCCGAATGTAGATTTCAGTTATTTAATTTTGAAGGTTTTCTAGATCAACTGTGTAGCAATTTCTAGAAGAATCCCAACTTGGTCCGTATTCTAAAAAATGTCATAGAAATTATGAACACGTTTTGTATTTTCCAAATTTTTTTTGTTACGAAGGTTATTTTATAAATAATGCACAAATTAGCAATAATTCAGATTGCATGACATTGCATCAGTGAAAATTTCACGCATTTCAGTTCAAGACTTGGAGTCTGTGCGGGTCTCGGGTATTGTAACTATGCGATGGATAGTCTCTGCAAAAATAAAGATTCGACAATGAAGATTAAGCATTCTTGTATAGAATTGTCCATATTTAGTTGTTTTTTTTAGTCTTAGGGCCGGATTTGAAATAGAAATCCAACAAGTTCTCATATTTCAGGAGTAAAATAATTGTTATGCCTTCTATTGCGTGTGAGGAGTGCATGTGAAAGGTAGAAACAATTTTTGTTAGCAAAACAGACACGGATCTCAGTACCTTTGCGCACTTTCTAAATTATTTACTCTAAGCCCTGATGATGACAGGTGACAATTAAGAAAACACTATGCACAATAATATAACTAATAATGATAGATAATTAGCATAAATTACAGCAAACACTAAATGCATAAAAATTAGACGATATACTTGTTTTCATTTAGCTTTTGAGATATCTGCGCCAATAAAATGAAAAAGAGGACGTGAAACGTATTCCTGTCCTTCTCTACTTTGGTGGAAAATTCTTACTTTTTGAGACACAATTAGTTTAAAAAATATGCGAAAAGTCGCTCGAACTTTGCGCAAAAGTTTGAGATAACTATAAATATGTATAAAAACTGACCATGAGATGATCTTATAAAAACGTTTGCTTATGTCTGTTGGAATATATTTAGTTTGGATGCTTTTATTTTCTAAAACAAGCTAACTTCGTTTGCGGAAAGCATGAGCTGCACAAGTGAAATTCTTACTTGCCCTCTCGTACACTTAGCTGACTCATCCACGCGCAAAAAATGTGAATGCTATGTCGCACATAGACTGTCACATGTTTGCTTTCTTCATATAATAGTTATTTCTTTGTCGTATTCTCGTAGACATCAAGCATGATTGATGAAAGGGCTTTTTTTAAATTTTCTTTTCTTAATAGTTACCAGGAATTTTCACTAAGTTAATGGAATTAAAGCATTTCCTGCAGTATTAATTAGTTTAAACTAAAAACAACGAAAGGATGAAAAAGAAATTCTATCATCTATGGAAAGAATCCTACGTTTCCCTGTGGAATGTTGCTCAGTGCCTTCTTACCCGTATTTGCTTTACGAAGTATTTTAGTTCCAAGTTTCAATGACTCAACAAATCGAAGAAAGAAGTTACATTACTGCGAAGTAAGAGGTCAAACTAAGCAGGTCCGCTTAAAGAACTATTTTTTAACTTTTCTTTTCCCTTGTACCATGTAATGGAAGGAAAGATTCGCATTTCATTTAAAGCAACGGAAATCATACTTTGATATTTAGAGTTTTGTCATTTACAATTCAAATTCAATCACAATTGAAGAACCATGTTAAGATTTCGGAGTCATCTTAACATGAAAGTGTCAGTCATTGTCTTGCGATACCAGAAATTTGTAGCAGTAATATATACCAGTAAGTTCGAAATCGATATATTTTCAAGCGAATTATAAAAAAATAGTATAAAGTTAAAATGTTTCAGTAAAACGCTTCTTCAAAAATCTAGAATAATCTATGTATGATACTTCATTTTTGAATAATGGTTGAGAGGGACGGGAGCAAAACAGGTATTAACGAAATGCTACCTTTTAGAATTAAGATATAGCAGTTAATGCCTTAACTCTTTGCAAATAAAGTGTAATTGAGTGAATTATATATGAAACTGTATTTGTTATTGATGATTTGATATTTTAGAGATATATGAAACTTTATTTGTTATCGATGAATTTCTTTGGTGCATGATTTACTCTTGTCTTACCCAAATCTTTAAAAATTGTGTATTAATATAATTTTGTTATTTTTGTTTAGGTAAGGTGCATAAAAATACTGCTCTATGTTCTACTTCCGACTTCTCCGGTAAGTTGGAGATCTTTCAATTCAATTTACTTTTTGATGTATACCTTTTTATTTAAATAACGCTTAAATATGATAGTCTCAGTCGCTTTGTCCAAGGTATGATTAATTTACGTATTTGACTATTACGAACTGATGTCTTAACAATTTTTATTTCGGAATAAAAAATCAATTGAAAATTAAACAAAGTTCAACATTGTACTTTTCGTCTATGTGCGTTCTTTGTGCTTCGGATCTCAATATATAAATAGTGGATTTACAGTAGAGTATCAACAATCTTCAGTTATAACAACAGTGTATTGAACAAATAAACCAACGCTTCATGATGATTCCTTTATCTAACCAACTACATTTTGCGTTGAGAATGATTAATTGGTTTTAAGTTGTTGTGTTTTCCCACCCTCACGTTAAGCAAAAGTAACTTTTAAATTAGTAATATTCAGCAAATCTTTATAAATGTACCAACGCGATTTTCGCTCTTTCAATATATATTTGTTTAAGCAGTCTGATGCCTTATGAGATAGAGATCGTAAAGAGTTCATTCTTCAGAACGCCACAAAGGAATGAGCGCTCCCAACAAGGAATGAGCGAGTTGAGTTCAATCTCAGCGAATGTTGTCACCAAACGTCGAACACTAAAGCACGACATTCGCAAATCGTGATGCAGTATAGTCGACATGACATTCATCATTGGGACAATTTGATTTCGTTGAAAGTCGTGTGAAGTTTCGTGACAACCCATCTACAGATAAAATTCGCTAAGTCTAAAACTTAGAAGAAGTCAATCCTGTTCTTATCTTAAAAACCTCCGTCATGGTAAAATTCATTTAGTAGGTAAGAAATATGATTTAAAAAGAAAATAGGAGCATACCCATACTTAAAGATTTCTTGTCTATTATATCTAACCAACGCATTATTTAAGAATAAGTGCTGGGTTGAAATTTCAAAACCGTAAGTTAAATTATGCAAATGAGATAATAGAATTTAGGAAAACACTCGGATCAAGAATATTCAAATGAAACGACAAATAGCATGGGAATTATGGATATTTGAAGAACATTATGATATTTTTCATTGCGTAAACGTTTATTTCATTTTAAGTTTACATTTCTTTCTTCAAACCAACACGTTACGTTATATACTCAATTCAAAAAGTTTTTTTTTATGTATTGAAAATATTCGTTAAATTCAAGCTATTCCACAATAAAACTATAAAGAGTTGCCTTTCTCAGACGTGTTCTTACCTATGCCGAAAAATCTTCCGGCCTTTTGCGTGTTCGGAGTCCTACTTCTTTTGTAACATATCAATTTCTTCTTTTAATAATCCACATTGGAAACGATAAGAGTCAATAAACCTAAACAATAAAAAAAAATTGTTGGCTTGTTTTAGGACACAAAAATAATTTTCTGATAACATGAATACTTCTGTGAATCGTAAGAGTTGAACGAAGGTGATGTATGCAGTACTCTGGGACGCATAATAAATATATTGTTGGCACAAAAACTTCGCACGTAGGGCCTATCTCTCTTCTTCTGCTTCGTTTAAGTAAAAAAATTGCACATATTTGGAATTGCCATGGTCTGTTCTTTCTTCTATTCACCTTTTCCTGGTTCTATAATTCTTTGTATTTCAAAACTTATTACAAATAATTTTAAACAAAACCGAATTGTAAAATGTAACTGCTATTATAAATGTATTTTATGAACTATGGTACATAATATTTTGCACGATTTCTTTATTCTTCATTAATCGCTCTCGCGTTTACTCAATAGTCAGAAAGTGACCTATCCAGTTAAAAGAAACAAACACCCGACAAGTGCTATGTTTTCTCTTTGTGACTTTCAATCTTCAAAACAATTCAACTTGATGGATATGATAACATTTGCTGCGCAAGTCAAATATGCTGCGAGTAATATATTCCTATTACGTATTATTCTATATGAATTGAAACATTTATAATATTCTTGAATGTCGGATTCTCATTCATCTGGAATCAACTGGCATTCCGGATTGTGGTATATTTACATATATAAATAAATATGACAATTCGATATATACATAGTCTATGGGATAGAAAAGTATTGCAAAGTTGTTGTTTTTGCCCATAACTTACACAAACCAACCACATCGAACGGTGGGTGAGTCAATCAAGTGACGCATCCTCAAAGTGATGCCCAGCGGCGCGAGGTCAGCCAGGAGGAGGTCCGCGAAACTTCGTCTAGCGACCACACCCACTCCCTCCGCCCACGCCCTGGGCCGTGCCCCTCCCCTTACCTCAGGAATGCCAACCGGTTCGCTCGCTACAACACCTCAGCCTCCCTCACTGCCTCTCCCACTTCGTCTTCCGGCAGCCGCCCCCACCCCCACCCCCTCATGACACGCCTCACGCGCCTTTGCACGTGCTCCAGCTCCACCCGACAATCAAAAACGCTGTTGCGCTTTTTTAAATCTTTATTTTGGGGAAATATTTTCCAAGACAGTCGCGGTAATCGATGGCACTATGGTCTCATACCATTGAACCATAGTGCCATCGATTAGGCCGCAGAGTTACACAAAATAAGGTGAGAATCCTTCGGATTTTGTTACAAAAATATCCATACATCACTAACCATAAAAAATTCAATAAGTTTATTTTCGAGAGATAAAATAATATCGCAATACAGGCAGCGTTATTTGACCTGATGCATACAAAACACTTCTCGTCCTTTATGTGTGTCACCCATTATAATACATAGGTACAGGGGAACGCTGACATCAAGTAACACATTCGACCAGCAGCGTTTTAAGTTGCACTGAATTGTTATAAGGATATAATTAAAGTTTATACTTTTGGTACCTATACAGCATTGGTTGAGTTCACTCATGAAATACAACTACATATTTGTTAATAAAAACTATTTTATATCTGTCTGCATATAAATGTACCATAACCTTATTCTGTTCGAACAAGATTTTGCTTTCCAAACATTCTTGTAATTCTAATTGTACGTTAAGTCTTCCGACTGGGCAGCACAAGAACACTTTAGGCTAGGATATGATCCTTCGGTCATCGTTCCCGAAGACGGACTTATATTAGAATGACCGAAACACAGCGAAAAATTAAGTATTTCAATGATTCTGACTTCTCAAGTGCAATTTGAGACATAGTTTAAATCCTTGTGTTCAAACAAGATCACGATGTGTATACGTCCGTTCAAACTCCGATAAAAAAAAGTATTGTAAATAGAGGAGAATCATCAACATCAATTTCATAGTTAGCAAAGAATATCTATATCGGACTTAATTCTACAAAATAATAATTATAGACATACAATACACAAATTTAAGGAATCACGAAGTATAATAAAAAATAGTATAATATTTACAGTACAGGTAGAATAAAGTGAACACGATTAACTAGAGTAATATGGAGTGTTCTTAGTATATAACATTCGATAGAACGTGACGTATAATAAACAGTTTCTCTTCGCAAACAATATAAGCGACTTCGCAAAAACTGTAGACAATGTGAATTATATATTTTATTCTGTGAAATGTCTTTTTATGAATACAATTTATACATATATTTTATGAATATTTCTGAGGCAAACTCCTTCCTTTACATTGTGTTCCCATATTTTATGTTGAATCATAAAGAGTATGATTTTAAATCAAGAGCAGACTTGTGTACACTTCGTTAACTATTGTTATAAAAAATTCCACTCTCATCTTTGGTGTTCAGGTTTGATGAAATACAATGAGTCAAAATGTCTAAACATATTGAAATTTGAACATGGATTATTTTATTTAAACCATTTTCTTCCACTGACTCTTAAAACAATAAATTTATTGTTCAATCAATATTTTTAGCAATGTCGAGTCATAATGACAAATGTGTGGATATAAATACTAAATATTTTCATTTGAAGATTTGATTTTAATACCAATCTGTTAAATTTTAGCAATCAGGAATTGTTGAAAATGTATCATCCAGCTTACACTAAAAAGTGAAATTGTATGTTAAAAAAACGGAAATTGATTCATTGTGGTCCTCGATTTTCAACACAAGATTGTCATATTTTCATGTCAAATTACTTTCACTATTTCCACCATCTTTTAATAAATTTAATTTTAGTATTATTTTTATGAATTGTTGTTTTGTATCTAATAAATAATATAAATGAAATAACACATTTAAAAAATTATTTTCATAATTTATTTGAATAAAATATTATTGGTAATGTAGAAAGTAATCCCGTTGTAAACTATTAATCTGTGTTGCAGAGCCAAAAAAATTCACTCAAAATTCAATTTCTGTAGAAATTTGAGTTCTTCTAAAATATTAATATATTATACTTATGACGGCTAAGAAACGGCTAAGGTATTACGCATGTGACTAATGTCGAGATGAAAATAAAGGATTTTATAAATTCAACAAACTGGGAGCGCAAATAAAGGAATCTGTGACATGGGTACGGGAAACGTGTATCACGATGTTTCTTCAAATAAACACGAGTATGAGAAATGAGTTCTAAATTTAAAGAATGGAACTCTCTCGTTCATGTTTGGCATTTCTACACCTGGCCTGCTATCTCCCATCTCGGAAACTAATCGTCATAAAACGTAGATCATTTATCAGTTAACTCTATCATATGAGTAGTGATTTACACACCTTTTCCGCTCTAATGATAGCCTCCTCTCTGTATCGATCGATTTTCTGAGCTTGATCGTTGATCGTAGCTACAAGACAATCGTATTTCAGTTCCAAAATCAAAAGAAAGCCCTTCACATATTAATCGAACACCCCACAATTTATACTCACAATACAATTATTTAAATTTACTCAATTTACGAGACTAGTATTTCTGCTCCCAAATGTTCATCGCTAATTGTCTTCAATGGATTCAGAAATTATTTGAGACGTTTTAAATAAATAATTTCTACTCTATAACTCATGTTCATATATTTACCTCTAGGCTTTCTTAATATACTATAACAAGTGTGTTGTGATCAACTTACTTATGTCTTTCTTGACATGGCCGAATTAACATGTAAATAAATGAGTCAGAGTAAATAAATATAAATAAGTAATCAGAAACTCAAAACTAAATTTGATTTTTTTGGTTAATGAAAAAAAATATAATTACGATTTATCAACGAATATGAATACATGGAACTGCAAAAGTTTTTTTTCCCACTTATTATATAGCTCATTACAACTAAGGAATTTAGAAATTACTTCGACATCAAAACAGTCATTTCCTTCGTTTATGGAAATGACTGTTCAATGGAAACAGAAATTACTTCGACAGCCAAAAATTTCCTACGTTTCAATACACTGCAGGAAAGGTTACAAAAGAAAAATATGACATAATAGGATCACTTGACGAAAGTGGTTAATTATACTCATTACTAACTGTCATGTGAGGGCAGTGGTGTTCTTTCTTCAATGTTTTTCCCCTATTAGAAAGGTATAGTCGTCTAATAACTATAACCGAAAGGGCAAACACTATGGACATGACGAAGGTACCTGTAGATGACATCAATAAATCGTAAACAAGTCAATTCATATCTGCAGGACTAATCAGGGGATTCGCTCGATCCTCTTCAGAATATGTTTGTTTGTTTTTTATTTTGTGGTATGCACTTTTTTGTGTTTTCTCCAAAGCGAAAATAACCTTCGTCTTTGAAAAAAGTCATGAATTAAAATTTTTGCGAATTATTTGGTAGGAAATGTAACGATTAGTAAACAAATGGTGAGCATATGAAGAAACGTGCGTAAAGAATACTGTAAACGAGCGCAAATAAGAGTAATGAGCCTATTAACGCGTGTAAGTGCAGATGCATTTTGATGCAGCTAATGAGACCAAGAACGTTTCAGACTTCATTCTTAAAATTCGTCTACATATTGTGGTCTAACTTAATCATATATTTATCAAGTATCATTTCGCGAGTACAGAATTACACAAAATCTGTGAATGACCTATGTAGCCTTGCAAATAATGAAATAGACTGTCTCTTGCATAGGATTGTGCTCAGTGTATATTTGGTATAGTTTCCAAACATGACGTATTATAAAAAATATTTTCGACCTTTCGCTCGCTAACCTATATTGACAAAATAACTGCAAAAGTAACATTCTTTTGAATATCATGTCTGCTACAAAATACGAACAAAATACCATAAAGTTTAGTTGCACCTCTTAACCATAACAAATATAAACTATCGATCTTTCTTCGAGTTACAACCCATTTACGTGACTAAGTCGCATATTCATTTTAAGTACTTCCCACAATACGACTAATGAGCCCTGAGAATGACTTCTAAATTTATAGTTTCGACTTGCATTCAGTAATATAGTTTACATAGATTTTGTTATTTTAACTAATCATTTCATTTCAAAATTTCCGTTCATCTCATACATGTTCCTAAAGGAAGAAACTAAGTTTGGAGGTTAAAGTAGAATAATCTAGAAGGAAAACGGAAATTTATTCCTTTTTTGCCCAACACTTTAACCCTGAATGGCTAACTACTTATTAAAAGTAATCGAGTGCGCTTGGCCTACTGTACAACTCACTCAAATGTGTCATTACAATTTCTTCAAATATATCATTACGAATTATAACACATCTTTTCATTAAAATATTTAATATCGTTGCACATGTTTATTTGATTTATTTGGTGTTTATAAATTTCACATTAGCTATCCACAATGAAACAGGAAAGAAATCTTTTATCTTCAAAAATATTTACAGTGATTAGATTTGGAATCTGAAATCCTGTACTCAAATAATACATTACAAATGTGCTGAGATTTATTCTATTATTTGATTATTGCTCTTCTTTTCTTCTTCATTTTGTTTCACGTTTCGACCTCTAAATCATGTGGAAGATTGCGCTGTAATAGTCGGCACCCTCTTAAACCTTAATAACAACAGAAACCCACAAAACAATTCGTAATTCACGAGTTTAACGTTAATTATGAAGATAAAATAAGAAAGTTCATGGTTGATAATATTTTGACGAAAAATTTAATATAACTTCTCATTGCGTCAACATGTTGTATAACTGTAAGTCAGGCGTGTGATCAAACCCGCTGGTTCAACGACTTTATTGCTTCGATCACGACATAAACTGCATAGGTGCACCTTTTCTGTTAACGAAGGGATTAAATACAGATCAAAATTAAAACCGATGGAGAAAAAAGTATTTTGAAACCTTTCTATTTCACTCTAAAACCCGAATTGTCGGGTGCTGGTTCATTAATACTTAATGTTTGTCAAGTCTACGAATTAATTATAAAAATTGAGTTATCCATTTACGAAACAATTCCACTGTCTCACACAACGGTTAAAATGATTAGTTATGAGATCTTACTTGTTTCCTTTGCAATCACTTTTAATGTCCACTCAAAAGTGACTATATTTTAGGTTTTTTGAAAGAAATTTTATCAAGGCACTTCTGAAGTAGGCTACGTTAAGATAGCGTAGTAGCAATCAATAATATTTATTTCTACGGCTGATTTTGCCGCTTATTAGTAGAGTAACATAATTCACACGAGAAAATCAATGATCACTTTACACTCTTGTGTGCATAATTCGTGCGAAGTACTTTGCTCAACTGACTCCTCACCTACTGCTAGAAGTTGATTGTGGTCCTCACGCCTTGGTTGCCAACATAAGAACTCCTCATTCTTCCACAGCTTATACTCAGCATGAATAAAATTATAACCTACAAAAGTATATACGAATACATAACATCAATTAAACTATTTTGAATAAAATTAAACGTAAACTATGTTAGTGTATGTAAATTAGTCTCCATTATTTCATACATTTTGTTTTTTTAATTATTAACTTAAACTATTTAGTTTGTAATTGACAGAAAAAATCGATATTCATTTCGCAGCATAAAATTTAGTAAAATACACTAATAATAACAAAGGACTCTGGTATTTTGGAAACACGTTTACTCCTTTTATGGACCGCATACGGATATTGTACGCATCTTATACACGGGAATATATATACGAGAAGAGTGACTACAGTGAAAATAATCCTCAAATTAAAGATATTTCCGAATATATAAAGATACATCAAGAAACCACATAATAATTTTTCTCAGAGATGTCTTTCGATTGTACCTTCACGGAAAAAAGTAAGTTAGATAGCTCAGCCTAAAGTTAACTGTGATAGCTCACGCGTTGGCTATCTAGCGGACAGACTACCATTAGCTGCCACAGCTCATGCTGTAGCTGCCCTAAAACAATTTTCGTCTGAACGAGACCAATTTTCTATCACTGAGGAAGCTAACGTTTTTTCTGGGAGGAAGAAAGTTACATCAACAGCTTGTATGTTTTGCGCGCTACAGTTCAGCCCCGATCAAAAATCTGACTTAGCTACAAGAACTGTTGTTAGTTCCGCGCCGCTGATATCGTTCGTAGTTGCAGCTAAATGAAACTCGGCTGCGCTGCCTTCTATGCATTCGGTTCGTTGACTCATGACTGAGGCGGCGCAGCCTCAGCAATTGTTTTACGGCTTTTGCAACTATATCAAATGGAACATGGTTTTCGCAACTATGAATAGTTGTTTACTTGAACAAAATGATTTATTATAACGACTAAATGACGCCATCCCGACGTTGCGTACCCCGAAATTTTAAGTCCAGACGACGAATATTTACAGTGTTTTCTTGACGTCGAGCAGCCGTTCACTGATGATATGATGAATTTCTGAAAGTTAATGTTGGCAAATTCCTAATTATTATTTTAAATAATGAATTTTCAAATGTATTAATCTAATAAGAGTAAATTTCAAGTACATTTAAAACAAAGAAACGTTTGGATACATAAATACTATTGTCTAGGAATTTAAAGATATATTTTAAAGATTTTAGAGGTGATTACTATTTTAGGTATTTACTATGCATGGTACCAATACTATGGTGTCAACTCTTAGACAACGTAACACAAGATATTAAAACATCATACTGCAGTTGCTCAATGCTAGCCTTCAGAAGGAAGGGACCCGGGATCGAATACTGGCGCGGTCGAATACTTGAAGAAAGACATCGAAAAAAAAAGACGCCTGTGATGAAACAAGGCAAGACCATGGAGTTGTAATCAAAATGAATATCGTCAAGAAACTCGAGAGAAATTATCGAGAAGGAAGCAGATAGTCGTCATTGACTCACCTCGAATCAATATTACGTGCTTACTGGTTGGCTATATCATCTAATGGGCTCTAATAACCTTGTTGTTGACGAGCCCTTAAAGCCCCACACAAAAAACATCATCTACTATAGGTTCCCTTTTCTTATCTTGTAGATTAGCTACTTAAGCTGTGAGAGCTAATGCTGTACGCTGTGATGCAGAAAGTCGAAAATTCACGTCAAAGCAGTCGGATGTTAGCTGCGTGAGCTGATGTATTGTCTGTCCGGTTGGCAGCCAAACCCCAGCCATGTATTTTCGTATCTGCAGTGCGTTTGCTGTCCTCCGATGTATTTTATCTGTATCGTATCTTTCATTTCAGTTTACGAAAAGTGTATTCTACGTCTACTTTGTTCATTTACACTGCTAAATATTATTCAAGCTTCTTGAAATAGTAAAACTAATGTGTAAGTGTAGGAGACGGAAGTTATTTTACTGCGTCTATACCAAACTGTCAAGCGAGATACTGCTAATGCGAATGTAATGCATACTTATTGTACTTCACGTACAGAAAATTTAAGCAAAATCGTTGGAACCGTTTTTGAGAAATATTCAAAAGAGTACTTTGATCTTCATGTGAAATAACCTTTGTTGTAAAGTAAAAAAAATAGAGCACGTGCATCGACAACAAGTAAATTCTACCGTACATACGAAATGCGAATTAATTTGATTCATCAATTTACTCAGAATCGCTGCGCACAGACGGACAGTCGGGCGGATACACGGACAGACATAATACCGAAAACAAATTTTTCAGAAATAGGGTTCGCCATAGCGGATATTTCCGTCGAAATCTCGCTTTAGAAATTTTTACGATTACAAAACTTTCTATGTACTACATATATGATAAAGAAAAAAAATCGTATGACACAGAATTTTGCTTCATTAATTCAAGTGAGAAAAAGAATTTGGACATATGTGAGAGTCACGTTTGTATCACAGAGAAAGGTTATTATAGATAGGTTGTTTCTTGTTACGAATGAATATCTCACTTCTTCTCTCATAAGATGGGTTACAAAAATGATGCAAAATTACTGATAACGAATTTGTATAAAGTGATAAAATGATTTTTATACTCCATTTATTGAACGTTCCTTTATATGTAGTATATTTATATCATATACATTTTTTATATTTATATAATTAACATTGAAAGAAAAACGTAGATTTTGACCGTGTGAAATAATATTGACAGATTTCGAAGTGTGGGAAGCAGGAGAACTTCGATTTTTCGCTCTTTTTTAGTCTCACATTCGCAAATGCAAGTTAGTCGAGTGGTAACACGTGAATATTACAACTTTGTTGCAATCCGGAAGATGGTAATACACTTTCTGAAAAGGAAAATATTCGTACATAGTTTTCTTCATTGTCTTACTTCTAAACATGGTAATATATTAACGTATAATAATAAAATTCCTAATAATATCAGATAAGACACGTTAAATTAAGTTTCTTTATACGGAGATAAATCCACTAAAGAATATGCGAGTCCATTGAAATCAATTCTATTTTTTGCTGAGACATTTTATTCTTTTTATTTAAATTTTCAATGAACAGAAGAAAAATATATTTATAAAGTCGTAATAAATTTGACTTATAATGAGTAAAAAGGAAAGTTAAATTGTTTCTACTTGTGGCTATTAGTACCATAACACTTTTTTTTTCATAAACCGTTCACCGGGTATGAGTATTTTAGTGAACCATACGCAAAATAACTAACAATCTTGATAAAATTTCCTCGATACTTTTTTTATAATTCGATAAGTGGTGCTTCAATTATTTGACTGGCGATTCATGTAAATATACAGAAAAAATTATGTAAATATATGGAGATGTGTGAATTCCGAGTAAATAAGCCACTATTTATGAGTGGTAGAATTTTGAATCTTTAATTCCAGCGCGTGAATGAATTTTACTTTAGCATTATTTCGCAGTTTGTTCTAATTACTATGTTATAATTAAAATTTTAAATGCGCAGACTTTTGACAGAACTTCACATATTTCAACACCAATACTAGTGAATCCAATGAATGTACAATCCATAAGTAGATCGATAATTTTCTTGACATAAAACTCTTCAGGAAGGATGTTTTTGGTAAAAACCTAGTATGATGATATATTTCGGGTGACTACAAGATATATCTACTAGTGGGATTGTAATTCGCATGCAGTAAATTTGATATTGTAATTTACTTTTATAATTATTTAAAATTGCGTTCGTTAACTCTCTTTATAAATTGCAAGCTAAAGAAGAATCAAATATTCAGCATATCTTTGCAGAAGGAAGATTAATGATTTTAATTAAGTGAACTCTTAACGTATCGTATCCAATTATAGTATGATTTATAGAGAAGAAGAATTTAAAAAGCGTTCATTATTTCTTTATTCCTTTCTTTCTGATACGAATACATAATTACTCGCGAAATTCGTAGGAGTCCTCATCAGTTGGGTATTATAAATCCCGTGAAGTTTTGCCAACCTGCCACGTAAAAACGTAAAAAAGGGTGTTTCAAGTATTTTCATAAAGCATTGATCATTTGTTTCATCATTAGCGAAAGCAACTATTCAAACTACATGACATCAGAAGTTAATACGACTATTTGATTCTCCTGACACAATTTTATTAACTATGAATTAGTTCCTCCAAAAAAGTTGATAGAGATGAATTACTAGTTAGGTTCGCTCTAATGAATTTTAATCAAGACACGAATTGTCTGGCACTAGAACATGAAATAAATTTAAAATTTAGGGTACTAGACAGCACTTTAAATAGTATACATGAACATAGAAATCTCTTAGATTGCGGTGAACCTCACCGCCAGGTAACAGATTAATCATGTTACGTCGAATGAAAATGGTAGACGGGACCGGGATTCGAACCCGGGACCTTGAGCTCTAGAGCGCGTAGAGCGCGTAGAGCGCCGGTCCCGTCTACCATTTTCATTCGACGTAACATGATTAAAAGTATACATGAAGAATAATGTCTAAAGAGGACTCAATGTCTATTGCCTCAAGGACTAACACAAATATTTAAGATAGAATCCTACCTTGAATTCGACTTATGATGAAAACTTGTTCGTAACCTGAGTCTCTGTAAATGATATATTAACGTGAAATTATAAGAATAAAGTTGTCAAATATTGAAAACAAATAACCTGAGCTAGTTGATTAAGAAATGTATCTATCTGAACTCCAACAACTTCAATTCCTCGCGTCTCATCAACATTCTTGAACCGGAGGGAAGTTAAATATTCATTTTCAGTTTCATCGCCTTGCCGTCTCGAAAGCAAAGAAGCCGTACATGCGATCCATATCAAGGTGTTTCAGCAGCCTGAGTTATAGAGGTTCGCTTTGCGCGGAATGTTTCTTAGAGAGAAGGTAAGTGCGTCAGAGTCACGTTTTTTCAGAGCTGTATTGGTCAATATTTCTTGTTCCCAGAGCCAACTTCAGCAGCATGCCGTGCTGCAACGAACTCTATATACAGAATAATCATTGTTATTATCATCATTGTGAACATTAATACGCAATGTCTAAAAAAGTGTTCCTTTTCTATGTAATCAGGCGGAGCAAATCACACAAATGAAGTATCATACTGAGAACATTAAAAGATGTGTTGATGATTTTCTATTCTTTCACCTATCGTTTTCCGAGACAAAAACATTTTTAAAAAAACATCAAGAAAACAATCTACTTGTCTCATTTATTTGAAGAGGATGTTACTTGACTACTTGAGCTCTGACAAATGTCAGCTCTGACGCTAACAAATGATAATGAATTCAGGACATCGTTTTCTGATAAATAATAAACAATATTGGTAAAGAATTTTTACGAGAGTCATGTAATGTGCATTTGTGTATTATCATATACGAATCATTACTGATCGTATGAAAACTAACCCATATCTTGTTAACATTTTTAATGCATAATATGAAATCGAGTGAAACTTGCAACTACTAGCAGATGGGGGAAAGAATAATCTGTTACATTATTCAGGTACATAAAACAGTCTTGCTAAATAAAAGTAAAGATTCATACAAGATGTCAGTTACTGTCAATTTTCTGTGAGATTTAATCTCACTTGTTCATTAATAACATACTCATCAAATATCTAAAACTCATCAAATAAATAGAGATATCGGAGTGCAGTTTTTACAAAGATAACTCACGAAATAGGGATAATAATTTGAGATATCGATATTATTTTTAGTTTTTTCTGTTAAAATATTGACACGTGTATTAATTTTCTAAAATTGAAATTTATATTATTCGGTGCTGCTTTAAGGTCCAAAAAATGAGAACAAAATGAAATAAAATTTTTAGAATTTGAAAAAATAATTTGTTTTTTAAAAATGGTGTTACATGAAGTTTGCCAAGAACAATAGTAACGTATCAAACTCAGAAACTTCATCCACAAACGATCAAATTTATTTCTTAAACATGACTTGATGAGCCAAATTTGATAAATTTTATTCGTGCTTGAACTGATAGCACTTTATTGTAAATGTCAAATATGCAACTAATTTCATAAGCTTCTGCATTAGCAAAGTATATAAATAATGCGTCACTGTTTAGCCAATTAAAAATTATGATTACTAATGAGATTCTCATATGTAAAACAAATAAAAGTGTTATAATAATTTCGTCTCAAAATTTTACTCTTAAACGAATATGAAAATTTTTTCTCTTTATTCCCGTTTCAAAAATATATGCATTCTTATTAATAATATGTTTAGTATCGTAAATAAAGGAACAAAAAATTGGGAAAATAGTTCGATTCAAAGTTAAGTTTTTAAACTAATTTTCGTTTCTACTAAACATATAAATTTACAAATTGTATTACGTCCTACATCATTCATTCCTAACACGTTTGGGAATTAGATAGAAACTTCGAGCTATTGCTGCACATTTTGAAGATAAAAATACACGATGCAATAAACCTCCAAGAAGCGAGGATTGGACTACGGTTTTTAAGAAATACGAAACTTTACAAATATATATGCGGGTCTTGATTTTCACTCTCCTAGGTATTCATTTATGTTTTCAATTAAAATGTCAGCTTTTTTTAATTTATCATTAGTGATTTTAATTTATGTTTATTGCGGAGGACCATAAAGTATTAACCCTCCGGTACTTTTTGAGATTTTGTTCAACTTTCATTATTAACGGAAAAGGCAAATTCATGATCACAATTTTAATAATATAAGAAAATATTTAATCGACCAAAAACTGATTGAACACTATACTAAACATTTATGAATGGAAAGATGAAAACTTATTCAAAATGATCTTGTTCCGCCATATTTTCTTTTACTTGTTCTTGAGCGGTCTCGCAGCATACTTTTCTTGCTGGCGATAACATGACCGAAAGGAAAAACAGTCTTTGGTGTCTTCATTACAAGAAACAAGTTCATAAGTCACTGAACTTAATTACTTTATTTTCTACTCGTCCTAGCAAACTGATAGTCATTATTCTTTTACAAAGACTTCTTTCCGTCTTCTCATTAAACTGTCAATAATAGTCCATGTTCCTCTCACGTAATTTGAAATACGTGAGCAACGGAGCACCGCTGAGACCAAACTTAAGAACGTTATTCCTTTAGTTGTTTGCATTGACAATTTCATCTTTATCAGTCTACCGAACCCTAGTACGTACATAACTGAGAAGTAATATTTTCTTGCTTATTGACTAAAGAACCTTCTCAACGTAGTGTTATTGGGAAACTTTTAAAATACTAGTAATTGACTGAAATATTTGTTAATGGTTGTTTTTTTTCAGAACCGCTCTTAAATTGTTTATGACGTCTTTTATGAGTTGACGACATACTTTAGGACAGATATAGGAACCGTTGTGTCGTACGTATTATTATCGGACAAAACACAAATACCGACTGCACCACCCTGCCGTTTGTCACGTCATAGGGTGATTAGGGACACTGTAATTGTTCCTACGACATCCTACCAATTCGTCCTCAAAATTATCTGCGGTGCTACGAGGCGCTTCGTTCTCTTTCTTTATGCGCTTACTCATAAATCCTGGCTCGTGTCCACCGCATAATTGTCTCCGTCGCGCTGCTGCACGGAGGTTGACACGCCAACGCGCCACACCGCTTCACTTTGAAGGTAATGAGACTATTGTCACGATGCTCTGGAGCACTCAGTACTTGGGTAGGACAGCAAAGCAGTCGAAGAGAAAGTAATAATAATAGAATCAGTAAACAAATACAACGCATTTACGAGGAGACATGGAGTAAACATAGTCTAGTGGTAGCGCTGAGCGGAAGAGTGCGGTTTGAAACTCTTCTCGGTCGAAGTAGGTGAGTTTTTTTAAAACACGGGTTTCCCTCTCCTTCTTCAGATAAATGGTTTGGTATCATACGTTCCCAGTCTGTTCTTACAAATTTCCTAACTTAAGTCATGGTAAGGTGGAAGAGCAGACCTCATGGCATGAACCTCGCCATAATACATCAAATAAATAAATAATAAGTGCTTCTATCATGTAATCGCTGTGGCCTGTGCGTTATTATAAGTATTAAATTGTGATATACCTCTTATCTAAGTGTGTCCGTGTCCGTGCTTCCGCCGCATAGCGCTAAGACGGAGAGACTAATAGCGTTTTTCATTTACTGCTCCGAGTGTGCATAACCGGACAAATGCGACACTGTTCCCCACTCCTCTGGGAGAGTGTTTCAAGTAAATGAAACATCTTTGCTGCACGTAGGCTGCACGATTCGAGCATGGTCATTGTGTCCGCCAAAGTTGAGCACGGTCATTGTTTCCGCAAACCTACAATAATTGAACATAAATAAATAATAATATATCAATAAATAGTCTTTTCATATTCATGTACATATAAGGTAATGATTACCTGTCCATCATTATCCGTCAATTATCCGAAACAAAATCCGTCATCTTAATAATTATTTCTCTTTTGTAAAGGACAAAATCGACGTGCAACTCTTGCGGTGCTTTCAGACGAAGATAATATTTGCAATAAACTCTTGACATCCACAGACTAACCTAATCTCAATGATTCCCAGAGCAGTCCATCCACTGAGAAAATTGTTAGGGCAAGTTCGGTTGCTCTCAGTGCGCGGATAGTACGCATCGTTAAACAAGTGGAAAACGCTATTAGATCTTCGATGACTAAGAATCATTGAGTTCATAATTTTGACTACTGGACGAGATATCCTGTCTGAAGTAACAGATAGATTTTAAATATTCTGTTATTAATCCAACGTAACACATTTTCTATCTATGAAAAAGAAACCCATACTTCCAAACTATTTTTGAGAAGTATGTGGAAAATTTTCTGTAATCCCATCTCCTTTTTGTTTAAATCCCCATTTATAATTGTGCTATAAATAATAAGAAAACGAATCTACGACGAGATTCGTTTTTTACCCCGTGGCCCCGAGCTGAGTCTGGCATTGCTTCCACTTACTTGTGCCAGACTCCTTTCTTTCTCTTTCCTGACCTTCCTTGGTTCGTAACTGTGAGTACTGGACCTCTTGTTCTTTTCAATCCCGACGCTATTAGGGCTAGGGTATTTTTCATTTTCCTCATTTTTGTCCCCCCCCCTCATTCTTTGTCCCCCCTCATTTTTGTCCCCCCCCTCATTTTTTGTCCTCAATATTTTGATGTATGTTTTGAGACGTGTTTTGGTATGTTGTAATTCAGGTTTGTTTTTTGTGGGTATGGTTGAGTCATTCGGCGAGTCCCACACGCGGGGAGAGTCATGTTGGCTCTCCCTAGTGCGTAACTGCATTTTCCCTACCTGTACAGACCTACCTTTTAGGGTTCCAATGACCTTTGATGTCGACGAGCCGTAAAGCCCCACAAAAAACGAGAGGATATAATATTCACTTTTTATTAATTCATAATATGTAAACAAATATGAGTGTATAAAGCAAATGTTTGGGAGAGCCCCAAAAATGGGAATCCCGCAGGCCACTGTCCATCGCATACGCTGAGAGTAAACACTTCAGTGTTGGCGCGTCCCGCAGGGATGTTTACTTTTACAAGAGTGTTCTGTTTAAACAGCAATCACGATCCACGACGCTGACCCACGTGCTCAGTTGTGGAGAGCGGGTTTCTACGACGTCTTCTCCAAAGAGGGTTCAGCAACCATCGAAGGTTGGCTGTATCCGAGTTAGTCGTGGCATTGCAATCTCATCCCTTCAAGCGATGTAGAATGCATATCGAATGAGTTCCATGGAAATCATTTTACTTTCATATTCGTAATAAAGTAAAATGGTTGAATGACCATATCAGAGGAGACGAACTCATTTTTTGAGTATGTTTAAAATTTCCTGTTTTGTACTAAGATGGGATTTTTGAAATAAGATATGAGAACATCGTAAATGCGACTATAAAAGGTTAATGGCTAGTGACGTCGTCGGTTCTACACGACCATGTGGAATTGTTGGTACAGAGGATCAAGTGTATATAAAAATTAAATTAATGAATTAGTAATTAATATAATACTTCAATATCTTCATTATCACTACCTTAAAACAACGATCTGAGTTTAGGAAATTGCTTATTTTTATCTTCGGCTATTTGTACATAAATATGCATTAAATATTCAAAACAATATTATTATATGAAAATAAATGGGGTGGTCTTGAATTTAAAAGCTCATAAACTAAGTCCACTGCAATGTATATAATAATAAAGTTTCGTTCGATTGCTGCGCTGCTTGTAATGAAAGAAACGTTTTAGAAAAAGGTACTTCTTTTTGATATTAAACTAAAATACGCTAAAAGAAATTAGGATTTCCATTAAACTTAATGTCCTGCCCTCATTCATTTTTGTTAAGTTATTCCCCTCAGCTGATAGAGCAAAATGTTTTCTTCGAGATTTAAGAGTCTTGGACGGGTGGTCTGGGAGTAATTGTATATAAATCTAAATGTGTAATGGTTTAATAATAAGTAATATTTAATACTTTAAAATATTATAGTTCGTATTTACTACTCTTGTTAAATAACCCTAAAAACAAAATTAAGTAATTTTATTTACGCACATAGTATAAAGAACTTTAATTACAAACTTAACAAGACGAAAAAATAAACACTTTTGATTAAATAAATGTACTGTCAACTATGAATTACTTTTCCTACAATTTAATTCGACAAAATCATAGATTCTTAGGAGTATCTGAGCAAAAAAATTGGAAAGACGATGAAGGTGTATTTTGGTTATTGAATTTCGGGAAAAAATATCATTTTTTATGATTTATTTATGTTATTTGGTGAACAAAAATAAGAAATTTTATGGCTTGCCACAATATTATGAACCCTAAACACTTTAAAATTGTGCACGTATAGAAGTATAATTGTTCATTATAGTTTAGATTTTTTATTATTTCGAGTTCACTGCACACCTAAACACAACTTATGGAAAAAAAACGATTCAAAGTAATTTAATCCGAAATAATAGAAAAATGAAATAAATGAGTTATATTTTAGTTTTTAATGGAAATGGCCCGAAATAAACGTTTCTTGCGATGAGATGTTTGTTTTGTTTGTTCGGTAGATTATGAAATAGTGACTCATTTACGAGTATTCAATTTATTTTGACTACGAATGTGAAGTATTTTCCCTTGTTTCGTCTTCTTCCTCTTGGGTCAGTAATGTATTGTTTGTACCGTATTAGATTTTTCTATTGCTGCGTTAAGCAAATCCATTCCAGGTTTTCCCCTAAATCACCAGGTCTTTACTCTCAACACGATAATTGAGAGACAAATAACGTTTCGTCACTTCAGCATTTATTTCCATGCTCATTAACAAAATTTTCCTGTAGTTGTTTCATTATTCTACCCATCGTTTTCCTGAGGTCCAATAGGAATAACCAATTATCCAAAGTTATGTTCTGGAAGAGAGTCCATAATTCGGAGAAGAATTTCTGTCATGTCTCGTGCGTAATGGAGTTGATTTAATCCTGGCCTCCGAAACCGCAACTTTAGCAAACGAGGATCAGGTAACTCATTACCTGCGCGTATCGCTTGTCATCGGCTGGTGGTGCGAAAGGCATCGTAAAGTATGGAACTCTGGGGAGGGAAGGTTTTGTGTCTGCAATGGCGTACACACGAGCCCATGGGCCACTGTTCGGCGAAGTAATTCGCAGTGGAATTTTATTTTTATTTTTATTTTTTTCGTCGTATTTTCTCTGTTTCGTGCACTGATTCACTGGTAAATTATGATAATTTCGATATCACCGACTCGATTATCATCCTGACGCTAAACCTAAAAGGAAATTAATACTTGATCGAGAGAAGGAAATAAAAGAAAAAAAGAGTGTAAGCACAAAATCGCGTCTGAAAAATAATGAAAATTATTTATTAAATTATTTCTTATATTATTGTTATTATTATTATTCCTCTTTATGTCCTTAATCATAGCTCCAAATGGTGTTTTATAGTGGAAATTAATTAAATTGTAAGGTCTTCAGATATTCATACAAGTTAATTATTCATTAACAATTCACATAACAAAGTTATTTCAGTCACATTATATTTTCCGTGAAATAGTTTTTCACCTTACACCCTTATTTCAAAGAGCGTGGATGTAAAGGTTACGACTTATAAATCAATATTATTTGTTGCCTCGCATTTATAATACGAAAATATATAATGACTTTTTTAGATTATTGAATGCATAAAGAAATTATATTTTTCTTTTAAAATGGAATATGAATATAAAAAGGAAACATAGGTATGCTGAGTATAACGAAAAAGATTAGATTTTGTACAAAATATCGTTCTTTCTAGTTGTCTTGAACGTGGCACTTTGCACCTGGTTCCTGTTCTCCTGTCGATGTTGCCCTGAGCGGTTTCAGCCTCCGTGGGATTAAGACATCGGATACAGGAGCGTCGTATCCGGTTCCTCTCACGTGCGAATTCAATGATCGTATGCTCTTGAACTGAGGAGACGAAACCACAAGATAGTAAATTCGACGTGATATGACCCACCGCATTTTGACAAATCTTGTATTTAATAACATTAAAATTTTGTATTTACTATTACAACACCTTTTTTTAAAAAAAAGCTCTAGGATGGAAATACCCACTTACGATGATTAAAATGACATCCTAATAATAATTTTTCTATTCTGCTTTGATATTTCTGGCAACATATTACTTTATATTAAGATACCATTAATAGCAAGAATGATGAAGTGTTACTAAAATATTTTGCCTTATCATTTTAAAAAAGATTTAGTACATCAAGATAGGAGTTTTATATAATTGTTCGGTAAAAAAATGTTTAAATACATGAAGTACTTGGTACTGTGCTGGAATTTTTAAGAATTGTCTTGCTTCTGAACTATTTCGCAAATGTAATTTATATCTGTTTTTGATAAAGCTTCTCTATTATGTCCTTGGAAGAAGTAATTGTTTCAAGATTGAGTTTTGTGAGAACCGGACATCTATGATATAAATTACAAACAACAATTTCCTTTGTTGACACTGAATATGATAATGGTTACTGTTGATTTCATTTCTAGCTCTCGATACAATAGTAATAAACCTTTAAATAGAATATTTCCATCACAGCTTGCTATTGAAAGTTCACATTTAGGTAGGTCCATGATGTATTTTCCAATTAAGGGTCATTAGGTCATTAATTTAAGATTATTATTAAGTTGTATTACGATAATGTCTTTCCTGTACCTTCAAGAACGTTGCAATGCACATCCATTTTTTTCTATTAATTTTTTTTTTTTAAGCTTGGATATTATTGCAATGATTTCCATAGCTACTCTTCCTAGTTATTTGATTTCTTTTGGTCTTGTTGCAGCACATATGCGAGTTAGTAGACTAACTCAAGGTCTCATTTCGTAATAATATAGATGATATTGACTGCACAGAGTTGATATGACTGGCTGCTTGTTTTGAGAAGATCAAGCAATTTACCTAACTACGTGGTGATTTGACTATTTTGAGAAAGAAAGGACTCACGTTACATCACTGACGCGAATCGAGTCCATTTACGTAATTATAACAGTCTTCAAGAAAGGTTTGCTATCATGTGAGTTCCTACAAGTCTGGAACACTTTTAAATCGTTACATCCCCTTATTAGTATTGTAAAACGTTACTACGGAATTGTACAAACCTTGTTGATGAAATGACTCAGCTGGGTGATCTCAGTTCACGGTGGTATTCAATGGAGAGTGGGAAAAATATGCTCAGGGACCTAATTCCGAGAAGTTGTTCTTTTAAGTTTTTTTTACTTTTCGATCCATAGATCAAGGTGGATATTTAAAAAGAAGTAATGAATGAATTGCTGATTTTTCAATCCTCTCAATAATTTTCAAATTAACTATTAAAATCATCTAAATGTGCTCTCAGAAATTTTACTTACGAAAGTCAAATTCAATTGATATTTGGTCGTCACAAAATTCAATTTTTTCTCAAAATTACACTTCGATTCTTATTTAATCTCGTGTTCTATTCTCTCGAAAAGCTCAAATTGATTAGTAGGTTACTCTGTGACCGTGGATCGTCTTGAAAGCAGAGTTGTCAATATTCCCTCATAATTCTACTTGTCACTAACTTAATTCATTTATAAACAAATAAAATAATAAGATAAAATGAAGAGAGTGAACAACGAAAGACCGAATGGTGACAGAGACTTTAATATTTGTATGTCTCTCGAGTTTCTGACAATTTGGACTAAAGCAACTACACTAGGAATTTATAGAGTTTATACTATATCTTACATTACTTCAAAAAAACAAATAGTAACCTCGTAGAAAAGAAATATATCACGGTGGACTGACGGGTAGTAATACGAGTTCAGATTGCATACGCATCTACAAATATTCATATGTCCGCAATCATCAAGTGTACAGTTGTTCAAGCCAATACGTATATTTCCTCTCACTGTTTGATTAATAGTGACATATCTAATGCTGTAGAAGAGATTGGTTTAGACCGCCACTGTTCGCCGATAAAACACGCACTTGAGACAGTCAGTATAATAAATGGTCTTGTATATATCACTGATATATGGAACGGGTTTAGGTCTACATGGCAATTATTGTTGGTTCTTTTTGAGGAGTGGGCGCGCGAAGAAGGCTAACGGGCAGGTGTAGTCTACGAGGGAACCTTTCACGAGTTACGAACCTATCACACACTGCCAACATTAAAACCTGCGATTTCAGTGGCCACGCTTCTCAGAAGAAAATTTCTCACTGCAATTACTTATGGTATTTTCAGATTAACATTTAATTTCCGTTGTTTTGAATTGATTACACCAACACGAACATGTAATTTTTTTTAAATTTATAAATATATAAATTTATAAATTTATTGTAAAATAACAGTACAAACTGCGTATGACCACGTAGAGGACAATAAACTAATTTACTCTCCGGAAGCAAGCAAGGGACCATCCCATCAATTCCGATCAAGGGCCCTAAGGCAGAGTCGGATTCAAAAAATTTCAGCAAAAGTTCCTAGATAAGATAAAAAGTTAGCTGCGAGTTATAATACATATATAATGTCAATATGTTTGTAATTTAACGCAAATATGTTTGTAAATTTACATGTACAAGTTATTATCGAACTATAGATTATTCTGAGTATAGTGTTTAAAAATCATAAGAGTTGAAAAAACACTAAATTCACGATTTATTGTTACAATAAACACGCCCCTAGACAAAGCCTAGAGAACCTGTATAAGAAATCCGCCTCTACCCGAAGGAAAAACGGAGAAAAACCCGGGCCAGGATGGGGCTACAGAATTAATGTACACAACCGTGCCAAAGTTGAGTACACATAAAACTAAATTAATATGAGCCATACGGCAACACAATCATGCAAGAAAATAGTTTTTGAAATTGTTATAAGTTATTTAAAAAGTGCTACAGCAATGGCGTGATAAAGTACAAGACGAATTTAACTTTTATTAAAATCAATAAATTCTTTTACAGTGTAGAAGCACTGGTGCAGGAGGTAGTTTTTAACCGCGGATTTGAAGATATTCAATTTCATAATGTCTTTTATATTCTTGGGCAGGGAATTATATAGAACGATTCCCGAATGATAAGGTCCTTTTTGGCAAAGAGTGGTTGACACTCTAGGGCGATGAATATTACTACTATTGCGAGTATTGTGTTCGTGAACGAGACTGTTTCGTATAAAGCAAGGGTGGCACTTCAGTAATTCGGTCTTAACAAACACGACCGTTTCATAAATATAAATGCAGGGAAGTGTTAAGATATTTAATTCCTTGAATAAAGGTTTACAAGAGTTTCGGGGGTGAGATTTACAAATTATCCGAACTATCCTCTTCTGAATTCTGAAAGTTTGAATACTCTGACCGGAATTACCCCAGAAGGTAATGCCGTAACGTAAATGGGAGTAAACGTTTGCAAAATATACGCAACGGGAAATACGTGGACTAACTGCGTTAACTAAGATTCGGAATGCGTAACACAATTTGCTTAATTGGGAATTAAGATTGTCAATGTGACAATTCCATTTGAGGTTGTCTTGAATATGGAGACCTAAGAATTTTGTATTTGTAACAGTTTTTAATTGTGTTCCGTTTAAAGAAAGAGAAACCTGGGGTAAAGATTTTGTGATACTATTGTGAAATGACATAGACACTGTTTTGTCAGTGTTTACAATGAGACGATTTGCATGGAACCAAGTCGAAAGGTTAGACAAAACTTTTTGAGCATTGGCGTGTTTACATAGTAAATTAGTGTCATCAGCAAAAAGAACCATTTTGCAATCTGATGTGGATGATGACATGTCGTTCACATACAATAAAAAGAGTATAGGGCCGAGAATTGATCCTTGGGGTACTCCGCAAGTAAGTGGCTTTGTTTCTGAAAGACAACGCTCAAGTATTTTATTTTTAGTATAGGATATTTCTACTTGTTGATATCTATCTTTTAAATAAGAAGTTAGCCATTGATGTGGAAGTCCACGAATGCCTAAAGAATGCAATTTGGTAAGGAGAATTCCGTGATCGATGACATCGAATGCTTTGGATAAGTCAAGAAAAACACCCTGAGGATTTTCTCCACTGTCTAGAGATGTGGTAACATCGTTTAAGAAGGAAAATATGGCGCTTGTAGTGGAAAAGGATTTCCTAAAACCATGTGATTTCTTACTTCCTAAAAATACGGAATCGATCAAAAATTCATAATCAAAGAGTTGGACAATCCCTTAAATTCGAAAATAAATTTGGATATACGACAAAAGGTATGTCTGTGTGGTAATTTGAAACCGCAGTAATTGAAAGTATTTGCACTCCCATAACTTAGAACAGATGACAATACAGTACTATACTTATTAACCATAGTTAATCAGGGATTTCTTTCATTTGCAATTTTTAAGGGCCAATGACCCACTCATCCTCATGTCTTGGTGCCGTATTGGTGTGTCTTAACAACAACCTGTGTATTCACTCTCAACGGATTGCCATTTGCATTGTCAGAACTTAAATCTTAAGTTCCATTTAACGGTTTCAATGTGAGGTTAGGTTCAAGTATCATGGCTCCTCCGTGTAAAGAAAGAAAATTTTCAGTTCACACACGTTACTGCGAGAAAATAAACTGTTTAAATTTATTTCTTTACCTATTTCATATCTTGCAAGGTTCAGGTAATGAAGCTTGCTCTTTCATCTAAACATGTTCAGGAAGTGGGGAAGGAGAGATGTTCGTTTGACAGGGAAAGTTATAAATAAGGTAATGAACTGTCACTTGCCTGGAGTAGAAGAGAAAAACCGCAGCAGAAAACCTAACCTAGTTCGGCTGAGCGGACCATCAAACTCGCGCTTTTCTTATGAGAGGTGCGGTGACACCCTTGATCGCACCATTTTCTTACATTATTAATCACTCCATTTTTGATGTTAAATATTTTTATGCATTTAGTATTTAGTTGGGACAAGTGACAAATCGATTTCATCATAACTCTAGAACCCTGAATATTTAAATAACCGATATGACTAGGGTTGCCATCTCGAATGTGTAAAAATCGGGATGCACTCATTCGTGATTAAGTTAAAAGTTGTGTGGAATCACATGCGGATAACGGTTCAAATATTACTTCGAATTCGTAGGGAACAGAAGTATACTGTACAATATATACAGTATGTCTATCCACACGTCACTATGTGAATAGCTTTCACTACTACAGTTCTTCTTCAACGTTCTAAACTTTTTCGATTTTCGGAACTCAGCTGTTGCGAAAATAATAAAATAGTCATTACTAAAAGACTAAACTGCACTCAGACGGTCAGGAATAGGACAAATTCGAGCTCGCAAATAATAATTATTGTGTGAATAAACCCATTATTGTCCTTACCGGTTCGGTAATTATTCAAAATTATAAATTTTACATCTATTTGAATCTTAATCAGGATAGCCAATAGAACAAATAAATATGTATATTTCGATAGAAAAATACATTTTATTTATGTATCTTTATAATGTAAAACAAAAATGCAGGAACATTGAAGGGTCCCACCGAAATCATAGCGGGAAGCGGGACAATTTCGAAAAGTAGGTGCAATCGCAACAAAATAGGAAAGTTTGGTAACACTAGATATTACATGGGAATGTAAGTTCGTAATTTGTCGCTTTAGGTGGCATACCTACATTTTTAGAGTGAATGTCTGAACCATTTTCTATCCAAACTTTGATTGTTCAAATCGGTAAGACATTAAAATTAAATACATAATGAAATGTCTGTCTGAAATAACGAAATGCTTAGTACGGATTTGTGATAATCTTTCAAAATGTTATTTTGTCTTCACCTTTACACAACTTGAGATGGAAAACAGGTAAGTTACTGAGCTTTGAAACGAGAAAATTGATGTTTATGTTTTGGAAGAACACTCATCTGTGGCGTTCTTCGACTATTGTCCATTATAAAGTGATGAAAAAATAAGGTCGTATTTGATCATTTCCTTACTCTCTCTCTCTCAATACGCTTCTACTCCCAGAAAAGATTCTGGAATGTAACACTTAGATGGTCAGTCTAGTGACTTCCACGATACCTTAAACACAACTTCGATTTTGGTTAATTTTTTGGATTTTAATTTCATGAACATCACTATTTATTGAATAAAATATTTTCTCAGTGGAATTAAGAGTTTACACCCGACATTAAGATTTGTCATCCTGCGGTTACCTGAATAATACACTTCAGGTCCATAGCTAGAAATCTATTAGACAGAAGGCGAGGGGAGACTTATCACAAACAATTAATTTATGTTAACTTAAAGTTATTTGCCGTTAAATTTTAAATTACACCTCTTTTTTGTTTAGAACGTCAATTAGTTGGAAAATTAGCGATATTTTAAGCATATAAATGTTTTACAAACAGCAAGTTCTTCTGTTAATTTTTTTTTTTTTTTTGCAAGTTTATTAAAGACCGGGCAGTCCGAGCTCTCTCCCTAACCATGAACCTGAATAATATTAACGTGATATATTTCAGTAAATGTTTAATTTTACTTTAAATCGGGGAATCAAGTGACAGAAAAGTTTTCTTTTAGCAATGAGAACACTTTCCCTACGTGTCTGTGAAAGGTTTTTCAAGTATGGCTCCTCTTTGTCGATGGAACTTTAGGATTCGGGTTTAACATACGACAACGAAATTCTACAGTATGGGAGGGAACAGAAAGATAAATATTTTCATTGAAGAAGATGTGTTTCGCTTTGTGTGGTTCTTGGAACTCATTATGAGACAATCGTTTCCAACCCAACCACATGGCATTAGGATTTAAATTATCTCAGGAGCGGAACAATGACGAACGACGAATGCTTTCAACAGTCTTCGTCGACAAGTGAGGTCAATGTTATGTGAAGTTCTACAGTGAAACCTACTTATAAATAACAAAAGATACGAAACAACGGAAGGACTATAGCGAAGAATTCTAATTTTTATGTTGCTTCCAAGATGAAAATTTCAGTCATTATCAGCCTAAAAAAGGATATTACTAATAAAAAATAACTTGGTAACATAATTTCTAGAACATATTTATTACTCATTTAGTTCTTAACATTTCATTTTATTTCTATCAACCATAGTTCTCAAGTTTTGATAATACATTTTAATACTTATATTTTCTGTCATTTTTACATTTTACTTAAAATTATCAGATCTTACAATAGTACAATATAACGAAAATTTATTAAAGTAATTTTTAAAATTATTTTCGTCAGTTTGGCCTCATAACTTTACGGGGATTTGGATTACGAAGAACTATGAGAGAAACGTCATAATTTGACGACGTACATTAAAAACATCATGACAATTTCATGAATGATCAAAATTTTTTTTTTGTAATGTTTTATTTACATTTTGATTTATAATTTATTTATTTTAATGCAAAGCTTGCTTGGTTCAAGACACTTTGTTAACATTATCAACTGATAAAGACAAATTATTCCTTACACGGAATATCAGTGGATTCATGACACCTGAAGAAAGATTGTCTCTTGAGCTTCTTACCTCGAATTGGGGTTTGCAAAGAAGAGAATCTAATTATGAATTATGAAATGAATTTAAATTCCAGCATTTTACAAAACAAGTTTCCTCCGTGCAATTCCTTTTACATTACGCGAACACTTTTAATATACGCGCAAGAATCTGACACGAGAAAAAGTACACACACAAAGAAAAAGAATACAAAAATTAACATAAATCCTTTTAAGGATTACAAGTAACAATAAAAGAATCTGCAACGTAATTAATTTGTCGCCAGAAAGGGAAAATTCAAGTTCTGGAATCAGTATATTATACACGATATTAACGAGTACCACACGTTACACGTTTTAAATAAACGTATGAAAGAGGTAGATTTTCTTTGAATCTCATAACTTAAAATCAAACGAATGAGAAAACGTGTGTTACATTTATAGAAAATAAACTCTATCCTCCTGCGATAATCACGGAATAAACAATCCCTTGCCATAATGTTCACCGTAGGTGGCATCAGTGGCGAATCTATTCAGTAATCAAGGGAGCGGGGCTAAATTTTATAAATATGATTATAAGTATGATTATAAATGTTATTATAAATATTACAGCGATTTTGTATTTTAATATAATTCATCAATTTATGAAATAGATTATTAACAATTCATTAAACAGTGACCAACTTTATTAATTGTTTAAAAAGGCAATACATATTAAACGATGAAGATATATTTTATCATGTTCAATATTATCTGTTAAAAGTACAGGTCCCCTCATCCCCCTCCCCCCCCTCCCATAGATACGCCAGTGGGTGGCATTGAAGAAAATTAAATAATCTAAATCATATTCTAATTATTTTTAAATGTTTCTAAGGTCTAGAGTTGCAAGTAAATACATATTTGGCAATCTATAATAATTTTCTCAAATGACAATATTCACATGTTATGTATCACAAGGGAAACAATTCAGATAATACGAATTTCTGCCAGTTCGTTTAATAAGAAATCAGAAATTCCGCCTCTACACGTCAACTACAAAAATTAGTGCAAACAGAAGTAATGCATTTAGATCATTATCTAAACTGAAATTGAAAATAGTCTATGTACTCACTTGTTCACTCATTCTACGCCATTCCCGCGTAAGGATCAGAACCCTTTCCTATTATCATATTCTCCCGATCGGGTTTTCGCACCAATATAAGCTTTCGGAAAATGAGAAAATATTTTACATCCAAATGTATCGTCGAAATAAATTCATTAATCAAGGGCGTGCACCCTTTGTAGAGCTCCTAGCCACCCACGCACCTAGCCGCCCCTCTGCTCCTGAGCGAGCGCGCCAAATGCCAAGGCTGTTGCCCGACCGCGCGCGGCCGCGCAAGGTCGCGTGGCAAAGCAAGGCCGAGCGCTTTTGTGCCCAAGCACCCCCGCTCCACTCCGCACACTACCTGGCAAACGCCTCGTATGCGACAACAGCCTTTTTGCGACGCGTCTTCCGAAGGGTGAATTATTTCTCGACAGTGAATACGGTGCAGTACGAAGTGAAAAAGACATTTACGACTTCGTGGCTAAGCTATCGGGGTATGGGATATTTATCGAGGGCTGGTCACAGTAAATTTTATGTTGCGGCGGTCTATGATCTAATAATCACACAATAAAAAGTTTGGAGTGAATCATATAAAAACCAACTTTCATGCTGTTAAATAACCGGAGTGACAAAAATTTCAGAAGATTAGTTAAATTACAGAATCCGAACATAGATAAAAGAAATAAAACTTTGTTTCCATTTCTAAAGAATAATATTTGTAAGAAACAAATGGATTATTTATTTTTGACTATCAATTTTAATTAATATTAATCGAATGAAACTAATGTTTAAATACGAATGTAATGTGTTAGACTATTTCTGGGGCTACATTTTGTAAGTCAGTTCTTGAAACTAAATTTTTTCTTCTGAAATAATCAAAAGATTCATACATTTGTAAAAATGTGTAATCTGATCTTGCTCAGAGGCACCCGGCGGTTTGAGTGAATTTTGAGGAGGGTCTCTTCCCGATGAATATTCGATGAATTGATATCCGCAGGCTCAGGGGGTAGCAAGCTTGCTCACTACCGAGTCACTCCGAATTCGATTTCTGGCAGGACCAGAAAACAATTTGTAGATTTTCAATTACATGTCTCAGTTTATATAGCTGCGACTATTGAAAAGCGGACCCTCATCCTTTACCCCCTCCTGCTACTCCTAATATCACTGACTCTTACTATTATTATTAACTCCTATTATTAACTACTCCTACTAGTACCTCCGCGTGGGCTAGTTTGTTGATACCCCAGCTAACCAGTTCACCTACTAACAATAACCTTACCACCCACACCCTAGTACGTAAGCCCCATGTAAATACGTTTAGCCCAAAAAATAACCCTATGTAAATAAGCTTCAATAGTACGCTACATTTCCCATTTACAAGTACTACGAACAAATAGAAAATTTTCCAACCACAAAGCGAATGAAATTGTCCGTTGATATCTTCAAAGGAACTGCCGTTCCATCAACCCACCTCCCTTGGTGACGACCACGCTCAATGAAATGCTATTATCCGCAAAGCACTTTCGCGATGAAAGCAAAGATTTGCGTCCGTCAGTGACAGGTAAAAGTTTAAAATTGCATACGGTTCGTCTAGACAGTTTTCACACAATTTCAACAGGTTTGATAAATATTTATAAAATAGTAAAGATTTGTAATCCAAACATCCAAACATTAATCTTTATATGTTAGTACATAAAAGATGTCTTTGAATCATATTTAAACCTATGCTTTTTCATTCAATTTTCATATTCAAGTTGAATATAAGAGTAATTAAACCACAAAAAATTCATTAATCCGAAAATTAAATAAAAAAAGTTCGGTTTACTTATTATAAAACATTTAAAATACGGTTCCAATAAAAGTAAAAACAGTTCTTAAAAGTTTTCCCCAAAAAACACCTCAAAATATTGCAGAAGCGAATTTTGCACTATCTTCCGGAGCTTAATGAAAATAAATAGTTTCTCTCGCACATATTTTTACTTGACACGATTTGTATTCTTAGATTACAGCTCCACTGAGACGCATAAGTTTTCATCTCAACGTTGCAAAAATTCGAATTGATTTTTTTGTTTAGTTTGCAGTTGAAATTACTTCTGTCATTTGAGCCGTAGATTTTATACAGGTGTATCGTTATGCGTGAATACTTACGAGGATAGAAATTATTGAAACTGGTTATGTGACTGGTGGAAGTATAAAGCAATTTTTAAAATTGATTCTCGTTGGAGCTCCACCCATTGAAGTGTAGTGATATCGTAAATAATTAAATACTCTTGAATGTTCACCGGGTCATGATGTAACAAACCGATGTTCCAGTGATCCCTGGCCTTCTTCAGGTAAGTAATGATGCCAGATAGCCGAAACGCATGTTTATAACTTTGTCTACGCTTACTCAAATAATGATTGTTAATTTGGTAGCTTCTTTGGAAATGTCTCACAGACTGTTTAAAAACTTTTTGCTTTATATATCCATTGCCTCCCAATATTCTTGGTTTTTCTTTTATCCATATTTTGGAAATAAATGTATTTGACTACACCTTTCCATTATTTTTTAGCAATATTGCTAAACGTTCAATGCACAGCTAATTCATGCTTCATGAAGTATTGACAATTATTCTTACATGAAGTGGTAAAAACATTAAATAACACTGCGATGTACACTCATAAAAGTTTATAATGTTTAGCTTATTTTTTCTTACCCCGAAGAAGGAGACAATTGTAGTCATGAATACATTATAATGCGCAATGCTTATAATCGACTCATGTTACACGTACGTTTTTTTAACTTTATGAAAATGGTTTTTATATGAAAAACGATGTAGCCCACATGAATAAGAATCTCTAATTAGGCTAACATCTTTTCTAATATTCAGTTTAATAAACATGTATGATTTAATATTATCATGCAAACATTTAAATAAAAATTTACAATTAATAAACCTATAATATTTTGTGTTTAAAAAGTCTCTGCCTATAAACAAATACTTAATTCAGATTTTATCCATATTATCGTTATGCGTTGGCGTAGTCTGTACACTTAAGTCCTTAATTTGGAAGATGTGTCATTCACTCTACTCATAAAATTGAATTCTTTCTCATTTTTCTCCTTGAGTGGATTATAGTCTTTTTTTCATTATATGTAATTGTACAGTATTGAGTGGCGTCGTTTATTTTAATGTAGGCTGGAAATTGACCATCACACTTATTACCTCTATATTTATGACCTCCTCAATATGAAATGTTAACAACACTATCACTCTTACATATTATTTTATGTGCTGAATAAAAGCACAAAAGTTTTAGATTATATTTCTATAATTAATTTATTTTTGTTTTCTGAGGATGGGGTCCGCGACAATGTCGAAGATGATCGGTATATGATCTGCGGCGTATCCTTAATAGATGTCGTTTTTGGTCTCTCTGTGTCCTGGCAGTGAGAACGGACGATCATTACTCCCGCTATAAAAATTTGAATTCTTAATTACTTCCGTTTACGAGGCACACCATTTTTTGTCGTATAAAATTGATATAAAATTATGTCTAGTTCATTGTAATTAATGAATTTGGAATTTATTACGAGCGCAGATTTCAATGAAAAAATTACTGATATCCAAAGTTTGAAACAGATAAACATCGCTTAATAATGATTGATCCAAATCTTCAGTAATTCAACAATACGTCAGATAATCGAGGACGTGTATTTAAGTTGTAGGTGTCTCTGTCAAATGAATAAATTCAGTGACGAGATTTAAGTCATGTTCTCGGTGCGTGTTAGGTTTAATAGTTTTTATGGTTAAACAATAAGTATGAAGAGAAGTAGAAAAATATCCGATCATCTTCGCAATTGTCGCAGACCCCAATCTCTGAACACAAAAATAAATTAATTATATAAATATAAACCATAAATATTCCATAAATACTGTTGTATTATAAAAGAAAAACCAGACTTCTTTCTCTTTCTGGGATTAAGCTTTGCATGCTCTTTGCATAGTACAAAGGAAGATAAAAGAGAAGTTTTGAAATATGAAATGTTAGAAAGGTTCATTCAATTATCTAAAAAAACAAGTCTTCCGTGCAGAATCCCACAAAAGTCACATTCACTTTTATACATTCTATACACAATGTTTACGGTTAACCAGGTAATAATACTATGGTACAAATGAGTGAGTAAATTATTCCATGTTACATGAGATTCTAAGTTATTCGTGTTTGCAAAGAAAAATGAAAAGGTTTGCGCACTCGAAGCTGTGTACTTAGTGTCGCTATTATACTGAAAGTAAAATTAGAAGGAAATATACTGACCATAAAATATATGCTTCATTTTCAAGACATTAGTGATTCGCATATCAATCATATTATGTATAACAAAAATATTATTAATAAAAAATTCAATATATTCTATAAAATTCACAAAAGTCTCAAAACTTTTGGAGATAGGATAATATTTTATGAACATTCACTATCGATTGGACAATTTTTGAACTAAAGTCAATACATGTGATAATATGTTGATAGTCACATTTTTATTAGAAGAAACATCAGTGATGTAAATTACTTTTATGTATTTCTGCTAAATCATTTTAAGAGCAAAATCATACAATGCAGGCCTACCAATTCTCTTTAAAGCATATTATATTTCACAAAAAAGCAAACAATGTAAACAATGTGTTATATTTAAGTATTTTAATTTTTCTAATTTATTTATCTGTATTACAGTTTTCCTTAACTTTAAAACAGTCTGGTTATTTTTACTTTCAGAGGTGCATGTGGGCGAGCAATTATGTCAATACTTGTCAGTGTCTAAGGATATGACATATATTGTGTTCGTTGAACTGAAACTTAATTAATTTATAAAACTTTAAACTTCAAATATTCTATCTCACTTTTGTATATTTTTCGCTTTATAAGTGGAAAATGATGGTAGAAAAATGGTTGTCATTTAATAATTTTTAGTTGGATACTTTACTTGAACGGATCATGACACAAATAATTATCTATCTATATCATAAGGTTTTTTTTAGGGGATACTTAATAATGAGGTAACAATCTCTACCGATTTGAATACACCACAATTAATTTTTCAATACTCAGTAATATCTTTTTTAACTGTCCAATACTCCGTTCAAAAAATGGTATTGTGAGTGAATTTTGTTTCGTTACAGCTCTAAATAAATAGGCCAAGTTACAAACATTATTTACTTTCAGGATCTATGAGAAACATCTTGCTCGCACTTCTGTTGTGTTCTTCTCGTCCCTTTGACGAAGTATTGTGTAGACTCCCAGTAACAAGAAGATTCTTATCGTTCATGATGTTTTTGCACCTTAACTGTAAGGATTGCTCTCAATATAGTCTCTACAAATAGCAAAAGTCTCTATCGTCACTCACATTTTTTATTTTTCCATTTTATTTTCTGAGCAGTTCAACCCGGATAAGATAAATTAGAGGGAACTAGAAAAATTAAATAGCTATACGAGCAAAGTAAAACTTCGATCTTTAAGAAGTGATCGGTTATTTGAAAGCAGTTCTCGCGGTCCCGTCATTTATTCTATAATTGTTGGAGTGAAGCATATGGTTGGAATTGCTTCAAAGAGCCATCTGAAAAAATGGTAAATAATCAACATTTAATGAACTTTTCATGAATTGCCCATTTTGTTTTACTTTGAAATACCGGGACTATCTAATAAGCATCCCAGTTTAAAGGACACTGAATGCAATTGGTGTAATTATTTTTCACTCTCTCTTTCAACAGGTGGCATCTAAACATTATATTTTCGTACAACAGCACAAAACAAGAAAAAAACTAAGAAATTGCATATTCTTTGCTACTGATAGTTTATGAAATCGCTACCTTGACCATTTAGTGCCGAAGAGAGACTTGATTTTCAATAACGTGTTTCAGGGACCTTTCAAACTCGAGAAAAGTATGCAAATTTTGTTGTTAACGAAGGATAACTTGTCGAAGGGTATGAAACATATTTATGAAACCTGTGGTAAATATTTTCGTTCGAACACGAAAACGATTATTGGAGGATTATTCCTAAAACAGAGCACCGATACAGTTAAAGTTAACGACACAGATTGAAGTCCATTTTTGGGATCGGAACAAATTTAGGTGCATTTTGTTCCGATGGACTTTCATAATCTTTGATTTGTTCTCCATGTTTGATGAAAGACATATCTGAAAAATGTTAATAAATGAATATACACCAGCTAGTGGCCTTAAACCACCGCATGTACTTTCTGATGTCCAGTATCTCATTTACACGTAGCAGCTAATGGCGCAAAACCATTATCACTGCACATACTTCCTCAGATTCAATTCTTAGTCTTCATTATAGTATGATAAAAAATAAATTAATGCAGATTTTTTCTCATATAATATAAGAATAATGTACAAGTGTGTTTGTGTACGTATGTATGAGAGCTGAAATCTTGGGAATATTTATCTGTATTTGAGTAATATGGAAGCGAATGTATATTTCAACGTAAAAAAAACTAGAAAAATTTCCCGGAGACAATCATTTCTATGTGATCTGTACGACTCTGTACTGTTTTGGGCAAGTAAAAATGGGCATCGTCGTCACAGTTCAAAACACCTGTGGTATTCTACAAACATTCGTTGCAGAAATTGTTCCGTGTTTCAAAGTCTCTTTCTCTTAACACTTACAGCAAATGCATCTTGTTAGCTGCTACCCAAGAATGTTTAGATAAAATGATATTGAATGATACGTCATTAGAGACGTCTACCTTGCATAAAAGGGATAAAGTTGAGTTCATTGATGCCGTGGGGATTGGGGAAGAAAAGAAGTATCTGATATCGTGTACGTTGAATTTTTCTCAGGCTCTGCGTCTACACTATATTTTTATTTCAATCAATCCTCTGTCCTTCAGGTGGGTGCATTTTCAGATCTCTATGACAGTTTCTTCTAACACTTTGGGTAGATGATTCATTATCAGTGGGTTGCTTTCTTGCGAGATGTTGGGAGATTGCAACACTGTAGTCCACACTAACCAGATTCTTTTAATGCGACGTCGCAGTCCCGTGCCAACCTAGAGATTTTTAATGCGGAAGAAGTGACTCTAAAATTTGATTTTCAATTTCAAGTCGTGAGAAAAATGAGTGCAAAACAACTCGCTGGATTTTAATCACAGACCCACCATACTTAATAAATTCTTTCACCACGAACGTACGTAGTTTTGCAAACCACTGCATGTGATAAACACTACACATTTCTACACTTCTAAAGGTTTTATTCCCACCAATCTATCTCCTCTGAAAAAGAAACAATGACTTTCTCGAACAGGAAAGGTCAATATGCCCCATCCTGTATTTGAAGGTTTTTTTTACACATTTCTTATCTCTATGACCTCTGGTTCAGTTTTCTAAAATATATTATGCAAACTCCGTGCCAAAATATAAATAATATACTTAATCTAATGGCATATTAATGTGTATAAATGTGCTACATAGATGCGTTTTGTACATGGGTCATTCCAGCCATAATAGACCTAAAATTTCCCCGAACCATTATTTGCTAATAATTTTTCTGGGGACTTGGAATATTGTATAAGTAAGGAAAACAATGTTTATTCGGTTTTTATTAATCTGCTTTTCCTTGAATAATTATTTTGTCGATTTTCCCTCAGCGTAAAGAGCACAGAACCGCGAATTAAAAAATCGGAAAAATTTCGATCAATCCCGCTTGGAAATTGAAACTCACTTAATCTACTGATTGTAGACACTTTATTTCATAGAAAAAGTAATCTTGAGACACATAAAATGGCAACATACGTTTATAATTTCAACAAAATATATCAAAATATCATTTTTTCGTTGAAAACGTTTTTCTCAAGTACTCCATCTCAGAATTCAATGAAAGTTTGGTAGTTAAAAGTATGTTTAATGAACTCTAATTCCACCAATTTTTGGCATGGGAAATTTACAACTTTTAAAGTTATAATAATTTAAATTTAAAATTTTGATTTTAATGTATTTGAATTCCTTGCTAACTCATCACGACTTGAAAACCAATAAATGAAATATAAACAAACACTTTGTCTTAAACTTTATTACACAAAAGATATAAGATGAGTTTCGTTTCAAGCCTTCAATTTTCGTTTCAAAAAATGCTCTGAGATAGCGCTTCCGCACCTCAAGACCTTGCGTTCCCTAGACTTTTATTCACAACGATCGGTAACTGTTAGAAACTGTTGGCAACAGTTGAACCATCAGAAGAAAAGAGAAATTCAGCTGTATGACTTTAGGTTATTGTGATGTATTGTACATGTTGCATTTGTAACTGTTGTTGCTGTTACCATGGAATTACCTAGGAGAACGTGTTCACTAGGTCACAATACTACGTGTTCAGCTGAAGATAATACATTTTCTTAAAGAGATCTTTATTTCATTCGTTGTAGAAGTGAAACTACTGTAGAATTAGAAACAATCTGTTTAAGTCATGAACATCGGTTTTTAACTTTTTATTTTGTTTAATTTAAATGTTGCAATCCATTTGATAAACATGTTTATTCGAAAAAAAAATCACTAAGGGCTATATCAAAGGATACTGAGGGGAAGTATCACACACAATTCCCCATGATTTTGGAAGGAAATAAAATTTGTACCGTGTGCTGAAAAGAACTTAACGATTGTTACATTTCTGACGAGGCGAGTGAATTAAATGTCACAATCGCTAGTGTCTCTCAATCTGCTGCTGAACCTGTTACTGATCCACCTCTCAGTTATGACTCAGATATTGACGAATTAACATCTGCAGCGTTGGTATATTACAGAGTCAAATGATTATCAAAAATTTGTTATTTAACTCCACCTGCTTTGTTAATAGATCGAATCACTGAATCTTTAAACGTTATCAATATTGATTCGATACACATAAATTTATTGCACTCCGCTAAATATAGAGAAAATAAAATGAAAGAAATAACATCATTTTATAAGGAAGCTTTCGACAAACTTTTGTGTACAGAGTCAACTGATAATGAAGGTCAAGATGAAGGTAAATTAATACGATATTTTTGTAAATTGTAATACCTAACGTAATTTTAAAATTAATCAGATTTTACTTTTTGTAGAAGGCGCAAATTTCAATTGTCAAGAATCAGGAATACAAATACTTTCACAATTAAAGGACAAGTTTCAATTTGCGAATTCTAACAACGAAATAATCACCATTCTATCAGTCCTTCCTTTCTCTTGGAGTGTATATAAAATTCAAGAAGTATTTGAAGGAACAAAACATCTTGCCTTGAAAACAAAACAATTGGTTAAGGAAGAAGGTATTCTGCGTACTGCAAAAGCAAAATTAAGTTATACAGTCTCTCAGAATAAAATCGATCAAATACTGAATTTATATCGGGATCTTGACAGCAGAGAAATGCCGGTAATGAAAGATTTTGTTAGTATTCCAGTTAACGGCAAGAGAGTTCACAAACAAAAAAGATTAGTTTTGAGAAACTTATCTGAGATATATTACCTTTTCCGTGAGCGGTAACCATAAATATTTGTTTATATTTGTATATAGCGCAATTGTAAAATAGAGATAACATTCTTTTATTTATTATAGGTACCGTGATATGAAAGTATATTTCTCAAAATTTACTGAAATACGGTCAAAGGAATGTAAGAATGTTACAGGAACTCATACAGTTTGTGTGTGTATTATTCATGAAAGCTTAAAATTGATGCTGACAGGCGCAAAGTTAACGGATTTTAAAGATTTCCTTTTCTGCTTAAAGTGCTAGTCACCAACAGAGAACTGTCATTATGGAATATGTAACTGTCCAGATATTACTCAACTGCAATATTTGATTAACAATTTCTTTGAGATGAACTGCATTGACGGATTTACATATAAACAATGGGTTCAAGTTGACAGCTGCTTGCTCCAAACCATTATCTCATCTGCAGACAACTTAACAGAATATTTGAATAATGACAACTTAACTTTTGATTGAGAAATTGAAGACTCTTTCACCCCACCATTATATTACTCGGAAGNAATGACAACTTAACTTTTGATTGAGAAATTGAAGACTCTTTCACCCCACCATTATATTACTCGGAAGCAATCTGAATACTTTCATCAAAGATCCATCAAAGACCAAGTTAGTCAGGGGGAAGTTATCGTAGTTGCAGATTTTTCTGAAAATTATAGCTTCGTTTTGCAAAATAGTGTCCAAGCTTTACACTGGAACAGTTCACAAGCCAAGGTTCAACCTTTCGCTTGTTATTTCAAGTCGACTGAAACAAATCTTGTCAAACCATTGAACATTATCTCCGACGAGTTGACCCACAACACGACTGCTGTTAATTATTTACAGCATTCATTAATTTATTTTTTGAAATAAAAAAAACAGTTGGAAATCTGAAGAAATATACTACTTATCAGATGGTGCAGCAAGTCAATAAAAAAACAAACTCAACATTCTGAATTTATGTTTGCATGAGAAAGATTTTGGAGTACCAGCGGAGAGGAATTTCTTCCCTACATCGTATGGAAAAGGACCGATTGATGGTATAGGAGTTGCGGTAAAGCGCTTAGCAGCTCGCGCTAGTTTGCAATTGCCTAGCTCAAATTCAAACTCCAAGAGAGTTGTTCCCGTGGATTGAGAGAAATATTTCAGGTATATTAATAACGGTGTAGAATTTCATTGAATATTTAAAACAAAATGAACGGTAACTAAAAAGTATATTTTTAATGTTACGGGAATTAATGTAAACTTTGCTTCGAAAGAGGAAATTGCAAAACACCAAGTCAAAATGGATAAAATATTTCGTTATGTTGTTCCTGTGAAAGGAATCAGAGGGTTCCACGCTTGTATACCTCATAAAGACGGATTTGCTCTCATGAAAATTCACTCAACATCAGAAGACGGGAGCAGATTTAATATAATGGAAAGTTACAACGAGAATTGTACACACTTCCCAGTATCAATAATTGGAACTAGGTACGAATAATTCTGAATGTTTTATTACGTGATTATTAATTTTACCTAATGAATACTTTATATTTATTGCAGATTAGCTACCAAACGAATAAGGACGAACTAAAGTTTAAAATAATTCAAAGCTAAAATATTTTTTGAAAAAAAAATTGAAGAATTGAAACTAGACTCATCCTATATCTTTGTGTAATAAAGTTTTAAAAATCAAAGTGTTTGTTTATTATTCATTTATTGGTTTTCAAGTCGTGATGAGTTAGCAAGGAATTCAAATTCACGAAAATTAAAATTTTAACTTTAAATGATTATAACTTTAAAAGTTGTAGTAATTCCCACGCCAAAAATTGGTGGAATTAGAGTTCATTAAATTTACTTTCAACAACCAAACTTTCATTAAATTCTGAGATGGAGTATTTCTAAACGTATGTTCCCATTTTATGTGTCTTAAGGTTACTTTTTATATAAAATGTAGTGTCTACAATCAGTAGATTAAGTGGGTTTCAATTTCCAAGCGGGTTTAATCGAAATTTTTCCGATTTTTTAATTCGCGATTCTGTGCTCTTTACGCTGAGGGAAAATCGACAAAATAATTATTCAAGGAAAAGCAGATTAATAAAAACCGAATAAACATTATTTTCCTTACTTATAAAATATTCTAAGACCTCTGAAAAATTATTAGCAAAATCTGAATGGGTCGGGGAAATTTTAGACCGATTATGGCTGGAATGACTCTCATGAAATCTATTTTCTCTTCACACGATTTTTAACTCTTCTTGTACCTTTGAATTCAGTTTTCAATTTACCACCATTACTTTATCTTTGTTACATTTTCTTTCAATACATATTTTTATGATACTTGAAATAGGAAATTGCGCACCTGATATATATTTTATGTATTATTCTTAGGTTGTAAGATACGAGATTTATCACTCAATCTACCCACTAACTTCAAAGAAACGTGAAGAGTCAATTTTGATACATTGCTGATAATATTCTTCGATCTACATATGAACATTTTTTTCTTTCTTTCTACGTGGATGAGAAAGTAAAAATATATATTTATCTCTAGTTGTGAATCAAATTTTATGCCTATCATTCAAATTTTGAAAAAAATCTATTTTTGATAAATTTTTAGAAACGACTGATCGCATAGAAATATTTAATAGCTTCTATGAAGATATGACGATATTTAAATTTTTCAAATTTCACTATTTTTCTTGTTATATTTGAAAGTATTTTAAGGTTTGAAATATTTGTAATGCATGTTCATTGAAAATGATTTAAAATCAAAATAGCTAATTAAATAGCATATAAATAGTATTGTAAACATTCTTTCAACAGAAAATACTATCTAAATTATTGAAACTTGATTCTTGCAACATAATGATGTTTTTACGTTTTCTTGTAATTTTATCGAAAGTCTGTTAAGCTTTCAGCGTTTAAGTTATACTTTTGTTGTTTTTGCCTCAATATGAAATTAAATTTCCACTTCGCAGTATTTTAATTACTACACTAAGGTGAAATGTATATTGTATTCTAAAGAAGGTAATTTTTACTTCACAAATATTTTTGTTGAATTTTGCTATACATTTCATTATTATATTCCGCTTCAAATAATTATTGTTGTGTTTGCAGAGCGATTATACCGTAGTTGTACTGAAATATAATTCTAGTACCTGCTAATTGGAAATTAGTATGTGGTGTGAATTTTGAAAAAGTGTGTGAATTTAATTATAACAATGCTTCGCATTTCATCGGGTTGGTAAAGCGGGGATTCCTTTAGGGATCTCCCAAGAATCCTAAGATTCTAATTCGAGTTTCTCGTGAAGCATGGGTGTTTCACGCAATATAACATGATTTCTCAAATTGTTCCCGTGGAATATAACATGATACTATCATCAATATCAATTGAACATTGCACATACTCTATATCAGCTTACCCTTGAATATGAATCTTACTAGACGCACCTGAAAAAAAGCAATACAAGAAGGGTGTTACCGAGCCATCGGTTAATAAAGTAAATTAATAAATTATATTCTAACTGAGGTCTTATTTGTTAATGTTTCAGGCCGAGCGATGGCGGCGTCGCTGCCACCGACGCAAGAACCCGGCCGAACGCTGCGTCTCAGTGCATGGCTCCTTCTACTCTCGCAGGTAGGCAACACGCCAACGTTTCATGTAGGCGGAGTTGCATCACACAGGCGCTTTCGGACATAGGATCTGATGTTTTCGAATCTCGAGAACTTTAGTTAGAATAAAATCCAACAATAAGTTAATTTTCTTTCATTTCTTAATTATTTCATTATTATAATTGCTATACAAACAATGATAAAAATTACTCAGAAAAATCACTTATAGATTAGAATAGGGAGCGACTTCCTTTCTGAACAAGGCAAAGCAGAAATGTCGCCTCTTTTTATCTGCACATGACATAAAAAATACAATTTCTGTACAAAAATAGTGCTATGTCGTTTTTTTTATTTCAGTGTACTATAAAACTTTATTACATCCTACTTCAGTAAAACAAAAAGTTGAATCTTAAGTAGTTTGACGGATAAGTAAACTACAAAAATACATTTATAGTAAAGATCTCATACATAACTTAAAAATTCATATTTATTACAATTTTTCATGTGTAAGCTCCTAGGGATTCATAAATTCAATGAAGATAAGTACTAACATTTTCTATTGAGTACCTAGATATTCATTTTAATGCTAGGTAAGAAAATATTAAAACATGTAGATAGATCAATATCATACAGAAGTGGAATACATGAAAATTATACACACATCAGTAAAAAAACTAACAATATCTGAAGACTATTTTGCAAAAGTGTTCTGCTCGAGTTATAAAAAAATCATGTTCGTTTTCATAGATATTATGTTCGGAAACTTTGAGATTTAAAATTCAAATAATGATTGAGTGTTTATTGCTATTTAGGTATTATCCATATATGATACATGTTCTCAGAAAATCTCCCGTATATAATGGAGGTAATTTATACTTAAAACATATCTCGGTTCATAATATTTCACAGAATTATAACGTGCGTGAACTTGTTCATTCATATTTGGGTGAACTTGTTCATTCATCAATGTCAATGTAAAAATAAGAGTTTAACCTATTAATTATTGCTACAAGTCGTAAATTGAAGCCCACTCTACATGTACAGGCGCTGCGGCCTGCAGGCGTCAATGGCCATGCGCGCCTTATGGATCCTCCAGCACGTAACAGTATGTGGCGTCTGGGATTCCCTAACCCAGTGGACTATGATGACAATGAACTCTACTGTGGAGGATGGTCAGGTGAGTCCAATCGCTCTCTCACGAATCACAACGAATGAACTGACAACTGTATTAAATAATTTGTAATTACTCAAAACAATTTTAAAATATTTATATCCATGTAAGACGAGTAAATAACTTGAAAACGGTTAGTAACCGGTTTCAAACCTAGCCTAAAATAAATTGTAGTCGGACGCTAACCAGACCCAGAATCGTGGATCATTCCGTGTCTAGGGATTGCAGTTCAGTGGGTTTACCCTCTGATCTGTAACACAGTTTCTTGTCGGGACCAGGTGAAGGGTTCATATTTATGTAGATCATCAAGGATCAAATGAATAAATTGGGTTGGGTCCAGATTAGAACGCGTGACTAAGGCCAGTCAAAAACTCCCTGCAAGGAAATTTTATTTCATGACACCAATTAATTCATTAATGGTCTATCTGTGTAGGAACTAACGTTGTCTAATTGACGAAACTCATATCGAGAAAAATTGTAAGCGTTTGAACAAATACAACAGTGTCTGATATTTTGCGAATGAAAATGATACTTCTTTATAACAATTATAATTCAACTGTTAAGTTATATTTCGTGATGATAATTCGTACGGGATTTCTGTATGTTAATTAATATGATATGGTATATTTGATAAATTTTAAGGATTATTGACTACTGATGAGAAAAACTGATAAAACTTGTTCCAGGTAGGAGAGGGTTTTATAGATTTTTCTCATGAAATACGACCTTTTTCCTTCTCAATGCTCTAGCATAACTCTAATTGCTTAAGCCAAAATCCATTACAACGAATGGCAAATTGAGTTTATGTCAATGAGGATTTTTTTCAATTTATATTTAACATTTTTTGGGTGATTATTACAATTATGTCAAAACTTGATCCGTAAATAACAATAATAATAAAATTATGAAAAAATTTAAAAAAATTTACTTGAATCATGCAATATAACAATATCTTTAATTTGAATCAATCTTACATAAGTATCTTATTCTAACATTTTTTAAAGAGTTATTTTTCCTACTTTCAGATAAACTACAGTGTTAAGGACTAACTTTCAAAAATATGTTACACGTTTCACTTGTTAGCAGGTCATGTCTATTTATCACGCGTTATTATTAATAGAATACTCTCAAACACATAAACAAAATTTCTTGTTTTATTTCTAATACTTCATATTAGAAGTATGCATTGTTATCAAGAAGTATATATGCTAACAAGAAGAACCTATAACATCATATTTCTTAAAGCGACTCCTTAACACTGTAGTTTATTTGGAAGTAGGAAAAATAACTTTTAAAAAATGTGTTACGATAATAATCACGTGTAAGATTATTCACGATTCAAATTGAAGGTCGTACTTCATCGACCAATTTAATTTCCTGCAAATTAGAGTAATAGATTCGTAAGCTTAACAAATTTCCCACGTAAATGGTTTAGATTATTTTTCTCTTATACCATTCCATTTTTTTATATTCTTAACAAAGTTAACTCATACTGTACACACTATTTCTATTGTTATTGAGGTTATTGCATACATGGAACTCTCTCGGTGAACAAAATAGTTCACCCGGATTTGTGCGTCCGGTAACATTGTCCCATAAGTGATCATTGAGAGATAATCTCATAAACGCCCAGTTTGAGCTTCAGGTCTTTTTTTTTCAGATTAGTACAAAGTATAAAGTATGTACCATGCAAGGGTCTAGACTGGTTCTAGTTCATCCCTCACCCGATGAGTCCCTGTCAGGGACCGAGACATTTCATTGCGATACCAGATTTCGTTTTTAGTTGAAAATAAAATAAATATATAAATAAATAAAGTGAATTAAGTAGAGAACGACCGTTTCCAAAGTTTACAGTTTAATCGAAACCGTGATCACAACCTTCCCGGGTTTTTCAGAACCCATCCTGGTCCTGATTTTTTCTCCGGTTTTCCTTTGGATACAGGCGGATTTTTTAAACAGGTTCTCTATGGGCGGCATCTATTGAAACAATAAATCTTAAACTTGGTGTGATTTTATTACATACGATTTACAAACAATATTTTCCGAATAATCTATAGTTTGATAACAATGCATACTTCTAAAATAACTTTTTTTTGTTTTACTAAATACAAATTTGTTGCTGTTCTATTAATATTATAACATGTACCGAACTATTTTTATTCTTACCTGAGGAGTGTGCTGAAGTGGTAAATCCGCCTCACCCTCAGGGCCCTTGATTGGAATTGTTCGGATTGCTTGCTACCGTAGAGAAAATTAATTTATTGTCCTCCACGTGGTCATCAGCAGTTTATACTGTTTTTTTTACAGTAAATTTATTATTATTAGAACCGGAATATTTTCTAAACCGAAACGCAGTATGAGCGAATGTGTGAATGTAAAAGTGAGTTAACATCGAATACGCAGTAGATGTATACATGTTCATGGCCTGTGGCTGAGCGCTGATGTCTTGCAGTGCAGCACCAGCAGAACGGCGGTCGCTGCGGCGTCTGTGGAGACGCGTGGAACAAACCGACGCCACGTGACCACGAGGCGGGAGGCAAATTCGCCAAAGGTATCATCGGACGGAGATACACAGTCGGGCAGGTCTGTGGAAATTTGCGTAATTCTTTGCTCACTTAAATATAAAATTAATCAGTACTTGGAATACGACCTTGTTTATAAGTAGACAATTTATTTATATAAAACTTGTACTGAAGTATAATAAAGTAACTTCTTATAGTGACCCTTAAACTTATTGTAATGACACGTACTACAAGTTTTATGTAAATAAATTGACTGCTTATAAACAAGGTCGTATCCTAAGTACTTATTACGGATAGCAGACGTACTACAACATCAATTTCAAATTAATCAACAATTTCTTCAAATACATGATACTTCTCGAACACTGTTAAAAATACTAATTTAAATTAATAGTGAAACTAAAATTTTTTCTCACAATGTTTTCACTTTTTTATGGGTCATTCTTTGTATAATCGGCGAAAAAAGTGGACCATAGCGATCTCCAACAATTTTTTTTTCTCTAGTTACTTACGTTAAAAATGAGGTTTAGGCTCATTCATTCCACATTTCTTTCATTTTTCACCGTAGAGTTTGTTTTATCATAAATCAAACCTATATGAACAGCAAATGAAAATGCTTAAAAAGTACCCTCATAAAGATAATTATAGTGTTTTATAAGGAAAGTTTCGACTCCATTCTATTGTTTTCAACCATATTATTATTTTATTTTTGTCAAACGATGACCATTTTTGTGTTCAAAAATGGAAAATGATACTTTTTTTTTCAAAATTAATTGTTTAAAATATAATACCACGGATTTTTGTGATTGGTATTTGAAAAATACCCAAATGCATTGAATTTTCATTGGTAAAAATTTGATCCTTTTTTTATAATTGACAGAGATATAGTCAATTACATAGAGGTATTATATTTCACAATTTATGTAGTTTTTCAGAATTCATGATTATTTGTCTTTTGAACTCTATTCATAAATAAAATTCAATTGACTGTAATTGTTTTCAAATTGTTATTAAAGCTATATTTGAGTAGTAAGAAAAAAGTATAATATTATGAATTATGTTATGAAATAAAATCTACGTAATTTCTTGCTTTAATTAGTTTTCTCTTGCAATTTATGGAAAGCTTGAAACTAATTTTTTTAGTCCTACCGCACACGTATTAATTATGTACCATACATTATTTGTGAGTGCGCACCGACAAATGTTTACGTCGTAACTGATAATCTTCAATTTCGGGTAATCCACACAATCAATTTGAAGAATAACGTTCAATAATGATCGAATGTCAATAAAGTAGAAAATCAGTAATCAGTGGATACAATTTTGTTGGTTAAACTACGTACTGGATTTTAGGCCCATTTTTCACTTGAAATATCCAATTCACCATTGTTTTGTGTGAGGAACAGTAGCCGGGATTAACAAAGCATGTTCACTGGAAATTTAAAAACTATTTGTTCGCAAGAAGAAAATTTCACCCCATACAGTTTACGGTTCTTCCGCAAAAGACCTCTTTCTATTTCAATATAGATCAAACTGAGGTTAGTTCAGGGTGTACAAATCATGAAAAAGTTTTTAACTTTTTATGAGCAAAGTGTGAAAAGTTTTTGTGATCCTTAAAAAACATGATTCGTTGAATAAGAAATGATTGTGGACTATCACAAGTGACTTCGAAGTTAAATATAATGAATAATTAAAGGAAATTCATCATCTTTTCAATGAGCGCTGTCCTGATTCAAGAGTTTCTTTTTCAAAATTTGCGAAATTGCAACCAAAACAATGCGTTTAGCTGGTGCTGCAGGAACTCACTCAAAATGTGTGTGTGCAATACATTAGAATTTCAAAATGATGTTAACGGGAACACAAGTAACGCCTTTGACTGTTGGAGGTAAAAATTTACAAAAGTACAAATCTTAAGAATAGAATTCAAAAGACGAATAATCATGAATACTGAAAAACTACATAAATCGTGAAATATAATACCTCGATGTAATAGACTATACCTCTGTCAATTATGAAAAAAAAATGAATCTAATTTTTACCAATGAAAATTCAATGCATTTGGGTATTTTTCAAGTAACAATCGCGAAAATCCGTGATATTGTGTTTTGGAAAATTCATTTTGAAAAAAGTATCATTTTCCGTTTTTGTACTAAAAAATGGTCTTCGTTTGACAAAAATAAAATAATAATATGGTTAAAAGCAATAGAATGGAGATTAAACTTTCCGTATAAAACACAATAATTATCTTTATGAGAGTACATTTTAAGCATTTTTCATTTGCTGTTCATGTAGGCTTGATTTATGTTAAAACTTGGATTCACTCAATGGTAAAAAAAGACAAAAATATGGAATCAATGGGCATAAACCTCATTTTTCAACCTAATTAACTAGAAAAAAAAATTTTTGTTGAAGTTTGCGATGGTCGACACTTTTTTGGCCGATTATATAAAGAATAACCCATATATCGGAGCACGTTTCGTTCACTACCTTCCCAATTCTTAACTATCTAAACTCAATTACTATATTATCTCTTCTTCCTATTCTATAGCAATATTTATTTTATTGACTACACAAGTATTAGTAGCTTCAGGTATGTCCTCCATATACTTGATAATTGTTCCTATGTCCAATCTATGATAACATGAATTAAAACTTTATGCGCAGGACATTACGATCGATATTGACATGACGGCGAATCACTTTGGACACTTCGAAGCGAAGATATGCCCAAATAATAATCCCAGATATGAAGCAACACAAGAATGCTTCGACAGGTTGGTAGATTTATATTGACAATTTTGTTGGCATAAAAATATGTAAGCTGAATCCATACCCGCATGTCCTCCTTTCATTTATTCGAATAAATGTTTATATCTATTATGATAGATGTAATGATATGTAGTACCCACTATATTCAGAGTTCGAATGACTGGTTTTTAAAACTATACACGAAGCAATTTATTATCTATTTGTATCATAACGGCATTACACTTTTCTCTGTCTTTTTTTATACAAATCATTTTTTCTCTCATCTCTTCTATTTTGCAAACTTTTGCGTGTTTTTACGTGTGTCACGGTGTTTTCAGTTAACCTATTCGATGAAAATAGATCAGGCGATAAAAATTTCTCATATATTTCTTTGCATTGCCCTTCCATACTTTTCCCATACATTTACAGTCATTTTGTTTTTAAGAATATGGATGTAACTGAAATTGTTTATCCTGTAGATACGGTCAGGGAAACCTTCTGACAGAAGTTCTTCTTTTATTAACGTCCATTATGTTATTTAATAAAATGAATAATTTAAAACTTACGACTTAATCACCTGACGAAGGCGTAAAACCCACGTCGAAACGTAGTGAGCTATTTATAAAAAATAAAAATATTATTAGTCCATAAAATGTCGTAAGTTTTTAATTATTTCTGACAGAACTACTTGAGAGTCAATAGTCAAAATGACGCAATGGGCATAGATTAAATAAAAAGGTTTGGGATCAATGGATTCAAAGTAAGCTAGTGAGCTCGTTGAATGGCGTGGTAGAATGGTAGATATTCTAGCTCCCATTTCTCTTGGGGTAACATTATGGGTAAATTACTGAACCGAACATTCGTCTCCGATATTGTTCGAGAAATCTTGAGGTTGAGATGATCGTCCACAAGACAGAGGAAAATGAAATGGAATAATTCTTCTTTGAGTTCTATTAAGACTTGTAAAAAATATATAACATTGTAGGAATGCGTATTTCTGCAAGGGAAATATATTTCATCACGAAATGTAAGATACTATCCAGTCAATTGTTTCGGAATCTATGAGCCATATGATTTTCGTGCGTATTAATTTTTCTACTCCAGAGATAGTAGCACCAGGATTCGGAGCACAGAAATGTATGAAAATCGGGCAGAAACATATTTTGAGTTCACAAAAAACATACTGATTTTTTAATTAACATAACGAAAATAAAAATTCTGAAGTCTTCGGATTTTCTCTAAGAATTATTTGTATGTGTAACGTAAAACAAGTTTATATCAATTATTGGGATATAAATTATATAGTGCCAATAACAAAATAATATTTTTTATTGACTTAATTTTAGTGATGCATTTTCATCTTGCTCTGTTAAAACAGGTGTTCATATATAAAAACTTGTCATATCATAGGTCTACGAAATATGTTTTAAAGGTTAATTAGTTACTGAAAAAGAGATGTAGCATACTCATTTTTACACGAGAAGCGTCTCTTCTTTCCAATAAATTGTGGATAATGTACGACAACAACTTTCATTACAAAATATGTTGAACGTTATCAACACTGAGATCACCTATCCAAATTCGGACGTATGTTACACAAAAGTTCACATCTTCGTGTTTGCGCACACGCAAAGAAATAAAAAGCTAGGAAAACAACAAATGAATCACCCAAATAAATAAGTTCTAAATATAATAGCTTAGGCCTATATTCATTACTCTTATATTTAATATTGTGTGGTATTACTTCAACACAAGCATACACTTAAAAACAAAAGAAATTTCTAAAGTTTCCTCCGGAAGAGTATTCGTGGAAGTTGGCACCAATGTAAATGAGTGATGCAGAATGTAGAATACTGAACGTTGAGGTCGGAATGAAAGAATATATGTACCGCAAATGAAACAAGTGGGAGCGAAGAATTCCAAACGGAGGAGGTGAGATGTTCTCTAATCTGAAGGAAATGGGAACGTACGAAATGCAACGTGATCTAGTTTTATGAATCACGAGCACTAGCTGGGAGCAAAAACCTCCAACTGTTTTGTAATTGCAGTTGACATGTAGGGTTCTAATGAAGCACAACTTTTATTACAGGTATCCATTGTATGTGTCTGGAACACGAGAAGTCGAATATAGGATCCCAGATGATACCGAGAAGAAAGTTTACCTTAGTTACCGCGTGCGTTTACCCCCGTACGTCACATGTACGCAATGCGTCATTCAATGGACGTATTTCACAGGTAAGTGTAATGGTATGATTACCATGAAGAAACATGAAAATTTTACGCTTTAAAAAACTGGCAAAAAAGTTTCACTTTGGAACTACTCTCATTTTTGCTTGGTTATATATTCAATTTTGCGAAAAAGGAAAAAGGGACAGATAATTTAAGAAAAGTGACCGAACAGTGCGAATTAAAATGGAGAACCCAATTGATATTTTAATTCCACCTATACAATTCCATTTAGCTTCATTCCTCAGAGTAAAATATTCACACTTAAACTCGCACAAACGACTTTTACTTATAAGAATTGTGATCATTTGTCACAATTCGTGATATTTTTCGTGAATGGTGACAATGTTTTTCAGTATGAATCAACAGTAACACAATTATATAACAGTTTAACGTCGCGGTCGACATTTTTTCAAATAACTTCAAGTAAAATAATTAACCGGGTTCGATTTGTTGATTAGAAATATTGTAATGCAATGTTTTTGGAGTTATTTGTGAAACTTTTTAAAGTTAGACGAGTGAAAGTTTTTTATCTTGAGGGTCCATTCACTTTTAAGTGATTACATAACCTTCAGTGGTTCTTGAGAGTAAAAGAATTTTTGTTTCCGTTGCCTCAGGAAATATGTGGGGCATCTGTCCCAATGGTACGGGAGCCAACGGTTGTGGTACGCCAGAGTGGTTCCGAAACTGCGCAGACGTGTCGGTGGTGACAACCACTGGTGGACTACCACCACCCTTCGTCAGCGCACAGGACAATCCCTTCTTGCTGTACTACCGCGACTACAGTGCTCCCTATCAGGTTGCGCCACTGGTCATCAGGTGGGTTCAAAGAAACTTTCTTTTTCTTCCGTCAGTTTACACAAGTGGTCGTACTTAAGAAACACCGTATCTTGGCTTCTAGTGTTTAATATGTTACAAGCTTACGTGGTCAGTCTCAAAACAAGCATTACGCGTTCTAAATATTTAACATGCGTGTTAGGGAAAGAAAGATGGTGAGTGTTATTCTGTATTTTTTTCTGCTGTTTTTATAGCTACTTACTGAAACAGTAGATTGTTCAACAGTAGTTTCTTGGCTTATGGCATTATAAACAAGAGCCACCATTATTTGGACGTGCTTATTCACGGTATTTCTATCTTTCATTAAACTATAATAATGTCCAATCTGTAGATCCAATAGGAAGATAGAGTTTAATCAAATTGTCTCATTGAATCAGGGAAGATACTTAATATATTACTTTCTAGAAGTATTTTCCGCCCCTTTAGTAGTTATTCTGGTACCTTGAGGATCAAAGTAAAAATAAAAAATAAATAAATTTCGAGTAGTTCAAATAAATTTGTTAAAATAATTATGAATGTTCCAAGGTTAGTTTCCAAGTTACATTTAAATCAAACTAAATCAAATTTTCTAAAATTTATTCATAGAATATTTAAATTTTTGACGACGGTCAATAACTCAAAAATTGCTTGATTGTATTTCCACTATAATTTTAAATACTAAAATTAAACCTAATAGAAATTATAGACTCACAACAACAAATACACAAATAAAAGCATGATCGAACAAACGAAATCATTAACTATGTAGTGCATTCATAGCAGTCACCTTAAAAAATATCGTGCTCTTTTAAGTCTCCAAATAAAAACTTTGGTAATACCTCCAGAGCTAAGAAATATTATTTTTTAATACTTGGACTCTTCGAAACTGATTTGGTTTGTCTGTGTCACTTTTGAAAAAGTTGCGATTTGAATAGCTTATTTCTCCCTGAACAAAGACATACCATATTTCTATATGTATTATTATTATCACATATATCACTGTATGTTATCACATGACTTCAGGAGTGCGCGTGGGCAGTTTCGACGAGAGAATTTTGATTGAAATTATGCATGCGTGCATAACACTCAGACAAGATGGAAGCTGATTGACAATCACAGCCAATCGTGGACTATGTGGTTTCTGTAGAAGAGCTGCGGCAGCTTCAAAGATGTGGTTATTATCCATATGTGTGGGAGCAGCGCCAAGATTGAAGAACCAAAGACATCGCAAAAGAATGAGGTGTTTCCTTATTCATCGCAACAAAGCAATTATTGGGTTGATTGCGCAACCTCGTCCGCTAGTGCTCCTAGGTATTGTGCGCTATTCAACGCCGGTTAAGAAGTTCACCGATATGCTTCACACTGTTGTCCGGATTTAATGGTCCCAAAGAATGAACTGTTTGACTCCCAAATAATATTTTGTCCCGCATTTCAGAAAATTTCCGGGACGATGGCGAAGGTGCTTAAGATGTGCTTTTCGTAGTAAAAAACTCTCTGAAAAGTGTCAATTTTTGTGAGATTGAGTTGTTCGTGTTTCAGGTCGCAGGTTTGTTTGCCTACGAGGGCGTATCGACGTCTACCTGGCATGAATGAATGGTGTCGCTCCAATTGCCTGCGTTATCCTCCAAACTGCCCATCACAGCTTTGCGAATGCCCGTGAGTATCTCAAGTTACGAATCACTGTGAAATGTTTTCATCTTGTATGCGCATTTGGGGGTATTTTATGACCTAGAAGTGTAATGTCCATTCTTTTTTAAAGCCATTTAATAACTACAAATCGCTAATTTACATTCACTATTATATTTTCGTCCCCAAAATCATTGTGTTGTTGGTATTTTTAATATATTTTAATTTCGATTTTACTGCAAAACGTTTAGCATCAACCACAATTCAAGAATAAGATAAAATTTGAAAATATACGAGTAGAATAGGCAAGAAAACTTTTTGAAAAAAAAAGAAAGATTACAGCAAAGTTGAATACAATCCTTCGTGATAACAAAAGCAGTGCAAAATTTACAATTTAATATTAATTTTAGTTCCGTACTAAATTCACCCTCCCCATAGTAAGGATTAAAAAAATATTTTATAAGTGTAGTGAGACTTCTTACTATGCCAAATTTTGATTTTACAGTTACTGCAAGTAACTGTAAGCTGCTGTTTACCTGTTTACGAGCTAATTACACTTTGATAAGGAAATTGTCTAAAATTATTCTCAATATAGAACATTCTCTTCCGACTTATTAACACAATAAGTTATATTTCACTGATTTTGTTTCAGTATTCTATTGTACGCAACCAAAAACTGATATTATAAATATAGGAAGAAATGTCATTATTGATGCGGATTTCAAACAGGATTTTGCTAAAGTCGGGGATTCAGAGTTGTGAATAAGTAATACCGTTCAATAGTTCATATTTCATATTTATTCCGAAATATTTTCTTATTTACGAATATAAAATTATATTTCATCACAATGTTCAATCCCTTTCACACAAATTGACGGACATTGAAATTACTGTACACAAAAATCCGTTCGATTTGCTATGTCTCACAGAACATCAATGATACTTTTATTTCTAATTATTATTTAGCAAGTTTTTACTGTCGACAAAATTTTAAAAGGAAACATCACTACGTAGGAAAGTGTATCTACATTCGTAATGATATTTTATCTTCTCAACTACGAGAAATTCCTTGTTGATCGCATGTTCGAATTTTCTGAAGTTAATTTGACCGACATAGGTATTATTGTTTTATGTATTTATAGACCCTAATTAGGTCTTGACATATTTTTCGGAAATTTGAAATTATTTTTAAACGTATTACACGCAAATCCAAAAAATCTATCGTTAAATGGGGCGATTTAAACATTGATTTCCTGAATGAATCCGATTACTCAAATTCACCCATAAATCTATTCAAGAATCTTTCAGTCTTCTTCAACCTTGTAACTACGACAAACGACCCCACTCGCCTCTCCGGTTCATCTCAATCATTCCTAGATCAGATTATTATCAACAATGGAATCTCGTATTTCTCTGAAGTGTTTAGCGCCGAATACAGCGATCACCTTGCTGAAGTATTGACCATTAAAGATAAACTAAAACCACTTAAAATCCTATAAAAGTATTTTAGACCGTTTAACGACACCAATTAATCCATATTTACAAATTATTTGCGTGAGGAAATTTGGAAAGGTGTTTACCATTGCCAAAACACCGACGAAAAATTCAATGTATTTATTTCTACGTTTCTAAAACATTACAACTGTAGCTTTCTAATAAAACACAAATTAATTAGCACAAAGGAATACAATAGATGGATCACCCAAGGGATAAAAATTTTCTTCCAAAAACAAATGCCGTTTATATTATCTTTCAAAATTCTATATCCAACCACCGGATTATTTTCGTAAATATAAGACTATTCTCCGAAAAAGTAGTCTATGCATCCAAAGTTATGGAAAATGACAGGCAGATACTAAAATCGAACAACCAGACCAAATCCATGTGCAATATTGTTAAAAATTACATGTCACGTGAAAATCGCGAAGAAAACATTTCCCTACTAAACGATGGCAAAATCCACATGACATCGCAAATTTGTTTAATTCTTATTTCTCAGAAAAAGTATCTAATTCTCTATCTGAAAACCAATGTCCTCCAAATATATCCACTCACGTTCCCCATTCTATGTTCACTGCCGACACTAACGTCAGTGAAATTATATATCATCAGAGAATCATCAGTTCATTAAAAAACAAATTTTCAACAGGCATATATGATATATCCGAGTTTATTGTTAAATTTTCTTCCCACGCTATATTAAACCCACTGATAAATATATTTAATAGTTCTTTATCGGAAGGGGTGTTTCCAAAGACATTTAAGAGAGCTAATGTGAAACCTTTACACAAGAAAGGAAACAAACAGTATGTTGGTAATTATCGTCCAAGTTCTCTACTGCATATTTTCTCAAAAAACCTTGAAAAATTGTTCTATGAGCGACTTCTGGATTTTCTACCAAAAATATCATTTTCTCTGACAGAGATTTTGGCATTCGTAGACTTGCACATCACTTGCACTTGCACATACGATTTAAGAGATAGATATCAACAGGTCGAAATATCATATACTAAAAATAAAGTACTTCAGCATTGTCTTTCAGAAACAATGCCACTTACTCGAGGAGTTCCCCAATGTTCAATTCTCGACCCTACACTCTTTTTGTTGTATGTGAACGACATGTCATCCTCCACATCAGATTGCCAAATGGTTCTGTTCGCTGATGACACTAATTTACTAGGAATAGTTATACTCGCACTATGAATAAGAAATAATAAATTGTAAATTATTTTATTTATAATTTAAAGGAAGAAAAATATGAACTTACATAATTAGGCAGGTAGACGACAAGATAGAAAGCGATCACAAAACGATACTGTACAAAATTGAAAAACGAAACACGACTGTTGAGACTCAAGGCAATATGATTAACCACAGAAAGATTGACTGGAAATGTTTGAACATAGTGAAGGAATTTAACGACAAATATAGCTTCAGATGTGGTATCTATGATATAGACGAAAGGGTGAACAACATTTAACAACATATGTTGGAATTTGTGCACCCATTCTGCGGAAAACAAGGAGACGGTTTTCGTAAAAGAAAAACCTGGTGGGCTCCTGAGCTAGAAAGGATGAAAAACCCAGGAACAAACTGCGAAGACGTTCAAATTTTCAAATTTTCAAATTTTCAAAATTTTCAATCAGCAGCCATAAGTAAAATAAAATACTTTATTAAGGAGTAAGTGCCTAAACATAGCTTGTACCTTACTCCTTTGTCATTTAAAATTTAAAGCCAAAAAGGTTAGTCGCCAAAGGTTCAAAAGGATTATGTACTTGGCAGTATAATATTCTCACCAAAAGGACAATTGTCTTTAGCTATTTTGAGTTGATTTAGCACCGCTTAGCAATGATGCGATGAACTTGTCATCACATCATGTTGCCCGTCCCTAGCCACGAGGAGGCGGGTGTTCTCTACTATCTAGCAGGCTCCGTCGAAAAATGTTGACATCAGCTCAAAGTTACGCATTGACTGACATTAATATAGAAAGATTGTTAAAGGATAAAAAAATCCGGAGTGTAAGATTTTCATAGATAAACTAAAAAGTTTTAAAAAGAAAGAAAGAAAATAATATAATAAGAATAAAATAAAATAAAAAGTAAATAAAAGGTAAGGTGGCAAATATCAAAGAAAAGATAAATAGAACTAGAAATATGAATCTAGAAGGTAGTAAGAAAAAGAAACGAGTAAACAGATGAACTAGATAAATGGGTGAGAACTTAAGGCACAGACGATAAACATTTGCTGTTAACTAGCAATAGCTAATAGAATAGCACTGCGGGTATGGCAGCTCGCAATGAAAGACCGCCCTGCCATACAGTGGTCTAAAATTCTTATGTAAAGATTCAAGGTCGAAACTCACTTTTCTCCTTTCTCCAATGGCGTTTAATATCCCTAATAGGGAGGATGACTCTATTGGGATCCCTTCCCGAGATAGAGCCACCTCCATTACCGGAGGTGGAATGCGCCATCTCACCGAATCTCCACCGTCCAGTGCCCGAAGAATCAACAATGGAACGATGAAATTCAGCAATTTGGGATATTCCGCCTTGGAGAGGGTAACGTTGTCAAAAGAAGGGTATGAGTAATCGAAATTTAACGAAGAGAAGTTCACAGAAGATTCATTTCTTAAAACAGATCGAGACTGGGTATTCTCAAAAGTTTCCGGATCCAGGAGAGGTCCCACGATGTTTTGGTGATGAGGAGGGGAGTGAAGCAACCAATAATGAAATTTCCTGAACGGAAACGTAAGAAGACTACATGATTGGGAACAGAAAGAGTTTATCCAATTACAGATTCCTCTCAGAAAACGGCAACAAAATGAGTTACCATTCGTTGCCGATCCTGAGAGGGAAGAAACAGACATATTAAGTACAGTAGGGGATAGTTCAAAAGACACCCTTCTTCTTTGTAAGCCTTTGTACCGAAAAGTGGAACCACGCACCATAGGATTATTTTTATGAGACAGAGAGAAAGGAGAAAGAAAGAGAAGAGATTTAGGATTCACCGAAGAAGAAATATCCATATGACGCGCGTTCCTTTGATTCATAAAATAAGGGGTGCAGGGTAAATAGAATTTGGAGGTCTTACCTCTAAAAGAATCTTTGACTTCACCCAGGGTTTTTAAGCCCTTGAGTCTCGGTAATAAAAGGTACTCAATTTGGGGGGTGAGAAAAAATACTCCTGCAATAACAGGTAGAATATTGCAACCCTTGACCATGATCTTCTTTCCTTCACCATCCTCCTGGATCCAGAACTCCATTCTGCAAGAAATGAAACAACAAACTATTGTGACAAGTATGAAAGAATATATAGGAAGACACATAAAGACTAGGTATATAAAATAAAATAATTCTAAACCACAAAAGCGTGTCAGAAGTCTAGAGGACAAAATAAATAAATAAATAAAGCATTTGTTCAGGACACAAAAATAAAATCAAAATACAACATGTAGATTGTAAAAATAATATCAACATAGGATAAAAAAGAAAACTATCAAAAAATAAAAACCTACTACTTATTGATCATTTTCGAACATCAGTCTTCTGTCGATTACATTACTACAGAAGTCGTTAAAAATATTTGTACCAAACTTAGTTTGCATAAATCTAGGGAGAGAGTTAATATTTAAGTTCATCTTCTCCTCTACTTTATTCCTTAAATCTAGGTATCCTGGACACTCCAGGAGAACATGAAGGGAAGTTTCCTCTGGCTCTCCACATAGAGGACACTTGTGAGTCGACACCAAATTGAAGCGGGCTAAATTTTTATTGAAAGGCCCATGACCTGTGATGCACCATACAGAATATTTGTTAAATGATGTTAGGCGTATGTGTGTAACTTTGGGAAGAAAGTTTCT
>NNCF01128286.1:120430-137094 GCA_002313205.1 Laupala kohalensis
GAACGAAACCTCTTTCCCAATGAACCAGCTTCGATTACAGTACCTTCAAAATTTAAACTCTCCCCCTTCATATAACTTCTACAACTACTGAGGTATTTGCCCTGTAGATACAGAAGCAACAGCCCAGTTATTACATTTAATGACACGAGCGGTGATGCATATGCATTAGTTAAAAGCATAAGTTATATGCATTAGTTAAAAGCAGCAGCGGCACTCTCTGGGCTTTATTTAAGGCCCTAATTATATGTGTATGATCAATTCAATGTATCCATATAGATACGTTGTAAAACACAATTGGTAAAAAGGCCGCTTTATAAATTATGATTAGAGATTCTTTATTAAAGAATTTATTGACTGCTGCAATTCTGCTTAATTTGCCAAAAAGTTTAGCAGCCTTGTCTGTCTGATTTTGTACATGAACCAGAAAGGATAATTTAGAATACAATATTATTCCTAAATATTTAATTTTATCGCACACCGAAATTGATTGGTTTGAAATTTTTATCACAGGGTTCCTCATAAAGCTACCCTTGAAAACCACTGCTTTCGTTTTTTGTTGGTGATATTTCTAATTTTGATTCATCAGTCCAGGTATTTAATAACTCTCCGATAATAACATCATCAGCATAAGCTACTGCTTTTAACCCTCGCTCGTTTAGATTTTCTAACAAACTATTAATTATAATATTCCACAAAGTAGGGCCCAGAAGTAGTGTATGGTCTAATGAGAATCGGCATTATAAAACATACGATAGGAAAGCAACAACTTCTTTAGCTCTACAAGGGTTTAATTGTGTCACAAATTACATACTGTGGAGTCGTGTGGCAAGCGCGGAGTAAATTCAGACACATGGAGCGCAAGCTGGTCCACTACCAGCGGATTATTATTTTGGAGTGACACATATAAGAGTGTATCAACGCGAGCGCTCCAAGTTTTAATGGGGGTCCTGCCGGTTGATTTGGAACTAGACCGTCATCTTCTACGGTACACGGTCTGTCAAGGAAAAAAGGCTCAAGTGGGCGATGCGATAATAAATGGAATGGAACGTGGATGGAAGGGAAAGATCAGTCGGGTGTTGGTCGAATGCTGGAACACACGGTGGAAGTTGGTGAAAGAGGGCCGAAATACGTACAGCTTCATAAATGATGTGAGATTTAGTTACAGAAACAGAAAATGGTTTCATCCATCGCAACCGTTGTTGGAGATTCTTACAGGACATGGCGACCTCAACACATACTTAGTCAAAAAGAACCGACAAACAACTCCAGACTGCATATGCGGGATGAATGCCGAAACAGTGGAACATATACATTTCGACTGTGTTCTGACTGGGAAGAGAGAGGACGATGACTCCAACAACTCAAGCGACGTGGACTCTTCAGCGACAAAGACATGACCAAGTACATAGCGACCGAAGACGTGTTTGAGGAATTCGACGATTACGTGATGACTACTATGACTATACGAAAGGCAAACAAGTCTATATAGTGAATGAGCTCTCACAAAGGTGGGAACGGCGGCTTCGCAGGTAGTACCACCACAAGAGTAGCAAAAACAGCCGAATGCACAATGAGATGACTTCACAAGGATTATGCGTACGTATAAAATGAGAAGGAAAATTACGGGGCCAGAAAGACAGAGCTTTTCCTGTACAATTTTTGACCACAGAGTTGATCAATAGCGGAAGAAAATGCGACGACAACCCCAGGTAATGAAAAGCGAAAAACGTAGTCGAAAAACTGGGAAAAGGATGTTTCTTATTACTCACATGTATTTAGTTGTATAAATACTCAACCTTGGTACGGATGTGTTCATTAATTCTGTAGCGCCATCCTGGCCCGGGTTTTTTCCCGGTTTTCCTTCAGGTACAGGCGGATTTTTTTATAAAGACTCGCTAGGCTCTTTCCTCGGGGCGGCATCTATTGAAATAATTATTCGCGAATTTAGTGTTTCTTTAAAGTTCCGATTTATCAACAACACTTTCCGATGGATTATACTTTGATAATAAAACGAACTTGTGAAATGGATTTTTTGTGTTTTATTAAATACAATATTTGTTGGTATTATGTTAATACTAAAACACGTGCCTAACAATTTTTAACGTTGGGAGTATGTTCAAATGTTAAATTTCGTTTCTGCCTGAGTGCTCTTGACAGGAATTGATGGTATGGTCCCTTGCTTGCTTCCGAAGAGTAAATTAGTTTATTGTCTTGTACGTGGTCATAAGCAGTTTGTAACTGTTTTTTGAAAATACAATTTATTTATTTTTTTATTTGTGTCAAAGTTTATTTCTATGTTGCTCATAGTACTTTTGTTATTAATTCTGTAGCCCCATAAAGCTTTTCCGGCTGTATAGCAGCCATCGTCAGTAGCGTACACTGGATATGTAGGAAAATTTTTTGGCAAGTCACTACGTTCCGGGGAACGCCCATAAAAATAGTTCGATGGTGCTTCCATAAAATAAATTTTAAAAACAAAAATGTTGCGTAAGGTTCAGTATTAATAAAATGTAAAATCAACCCCAATAAATAAAACATTCTGTGTGTGAAAATGTAAATAAATAAAATCTGAATAAATTAAACGAGATCGCATCCTCCTTTGTCTCCGTCCTTGATTGGAAAATACGATGTTGTTTTGTTGCAGGAGCGAATGCGATGCCATCGGGGAGCTGGAAGGCCGTGACGGCGCTGATGTGCATTGCATGGACATGTGCATCGTGAATGACCCCAAGTGCCCTGAAGACAAATGTCGCTGTTACTGAACTCGCTCACATTCACGATCGAGTGAACATACAAGTTCCTTTTGTTCCTCTGTTTTCCCTTTCTTTTTCTATGCTGCTTTTCTACATGGCTTCATTTCCATATTTCTTACTTCAGTGGGGTTTCTTTCGATTTATCGGTCAATGTCCTCAACGATGTATTTATATATCCCTTTGCTTTCTTTTATCTTTTTCTCTCGTACAGTTCAAGGAAACATCTGGTTTTTTGCGACTCAAAATCCTAAAACGTCGTACAGGATATACAATGCCTCGTACCTTTATTCCTCGAGTGATATAATTGACGACCATGTGGCTCAAACGCCACAAATACGCATAAATTTTAGTCACTTTGTGACTGTAATCTAATTTATACTTTGTTCAGTACGTACAAAAACCATAATTCAATATATTCTTAACACCCAGTATAGAGCCAATCAAAGAACAAATATTGGTCGTAATTTTATTGCTAGTACGATTTTCCTTGAGTCTGATTCTTTTTTTCTCTACATTTTGTGGTGGCATCTATTATTTTATTCGTAAAGGCAAACCTCTTAAAGACTAGATATCTGATGCTTCATTTTATTATATAAAATTATTGTCCATTTTTACTAAAATGGTGCGATATTTAAATTCATTTGCGTCAAAATTATTTTGCCTTTGATATCGGTATACTTAGACGCATATTCGCAAACTTGTCTCACTATTATTAGACAATGATCTCTCTAATGATATGTTCCGGAGATAAATCTTTCGTTCAACTCAATTTCAGTTACAAACCAGTTAAAAGAAGGTTAGAAGATGGTACCTAGACTGGAGCTAAAGCGTGTATTTTGTGTACTTCTCGTCTAATATAATGTGCAATATATTTCTTGGATCGAGATGTTTAATCTGAAATCCATATCCCGCAAGATAATTTCGCAAATCTTGACAACCTCGCAAGTCAGTTTTAATTCTCCTTTATTTGTGTTTCCATCTGTTTATCCAAATACTCCTCAAATCCAATGAACACTTAAGTGGATGTTCTATTGGTAATGGATACCAACATTTACCATCAGTGAGATAAATACCTCATCGGATGCAAAGAAGAGATCCTGATCAAGAGAATTTTGATTCGTTGGAGGCGAAGCCAAATGTTCTGGCAATCGTCGTTTCCATAAAAATTCGATCACTGTTAAACCGGTGGGACGTTTGTAAGTTACTCAATAAATAGGTGCCAATTTTGTGGTACAATTTCTGTTAAATTGTTTGCCTTGAATTTCCTCCTACACCCCAAATTCTACACCTTCATTCCCAAGTAATCGACTTTGGATGTGCATCAATAAAATTGAACAATTTTATCCTCTTTTCTTTTTCTGAAACCTTAAAAATAAGAAAAATGGCACCTGTAGAAAATGGTAGAAACATTTTTTCTCTAGTTCAATTTGAAAGAGAAAACTACACAGGATTTCAGTAACATTAAGTTACACCTGCACTAGAAAAGGAACGTTATTTCTCTTTCACTAGATCCGCCTCAAGCGGAAAATCAATGTAAGATTAAATTATGTTTATTTTGTAACAAGATTTTACAAAAATAATCATGCGTATCTGTTGACATGGCTTTTACTTCATTCGAGAAAAGTATTTTATCCTAACTAGGGTCCTTCTGTTTTCAGTTAACAAGTATTGAGTAATGTGTTCCAGTAAAATAATGTGCTTCGTATTGTTAAGTGCTACAATTGTTGATAGTGGTGTAAAAGATACTAAGATAACTATGATCAGTGGCGGATGTACGAGGGGGGGGGTCCTAAGGCACCCTCTCCCAATTGGACCTGAACTCTCAACAGATAAAGGCATACTTTGCCACTTTAAACAATTAATAAATTTGGTTACTATTTAATATTGTTATTGTTGATTATTTGATGATTTAATTCATTTTATTTACAAGATAATATTTATGAAATTTGTGTTGTCAAACCATACAGATTTGCCTCTGACTACGATATTAAATAGCGACGCGTGTCAGGTCCCTCAGAAGTGAACACAAATAATGACATCTGAAAGTCCGCCTTTGAGAGCATCGCTTATCGGTATGGTTTTGTTGAGGAATGTAACGAAGCGAGTGCGCTTCGGATTGTATTGCTTTGCTCGTTCCGTTTTGAATTATAGGTCCTATCATAATTGTGAATTTTGTACGAGTTTGAAAAGAGGGAAAAATTACATACTGTTATAAACAACACAAGATTTTACGATACGACTCACATGTAATTCAAATGATCCAATCTATCTAAAATACAGCTAGAACAGTCTTACCATACCATTTTGTATTGTAGGAAGACACATTTTCCGTCGTCGTAGATGAGGAGGGTTGCCAATTGTATACAATATGCTCCGATATGAGAGCGAATTTTCGCACTCCCTGCCAAACCTCTTGTGATTAACTGATACTCACGACTAGCTTTTGATGATTAAGTCTCTTTCTGCAGAAAAAAGATATGGTACAATATGCCAACTTGTAGGAACATCGTAGGAATGCGTCAACATTAAATGCAGAAGGTGCGAAAAGTCTCTGAAATGCCAATATACTCTGGATTTTCCTGGAAAACAAACAAACAAACCCTAACGGGTTCCTTGTAAAAACTGTGGAAGTAATCTACAACCAATCAGTAAGGGTACAATGGATTACAATACCTTTTCCCGTTTCTTGTCTCACGGCAGCGTTCCTTAACTGTTCAATTTATTTTAGCCTCTTTCTTTAACTTTACATTATTACGAGAAGAAATCACGTAGTAAGTTTACCTACAGAATAGCCTTGACCTAATCATTCCCCCAGTGTCTGCAAAAAGAAGATATCGTATCATACAATAGTTAATAGTATCGTTAATAGTGAAGAAAGGACGTACATTCATAATAATTCATCAACGGCCATGTAAAATATATTAGCAGTTGCACTTCAAGCAAATATACATCATGAAAATTTTAGAACCAACATACAACATACAACAAATTGATTTGTTGATTGTAAAAGACCAGTGAGGTTTTTTACCCATAGACAGGGCCATTATGTTCATGTTTTGGGAAACTGGGTTATTTGTCCGTTAGGGCAAATTAAAAATTATATGCCTTTTTCTTTACACACAAAATATGTTTTCTTGTTTCTGAATATTGTCATAAAAATTATCAAAACAGAACCATCAAAGTCCGGTTTTACTTAACTGCTAATTAATTTGAAATGTTAAGTATTTTCTTAATATTTTTTTAAAAATATGCTTATGTGTTACAGGAAAGTATCTTATTTTACGAAATACAATAATTGTTAAAAAATATTTTAAAAGAATATGAATCTCTATCTTTGGAAGACTTTTGAGAGACATCCCTCAAGAACCCATTGGGCCAAAGCTCGCAGTCGCCTATTGTAAAATGTGGCTCTGCTAATGATATTACAAGAAACTCGGATTCGGAAAGTCGAGAGGAAAACATTCTAGAAATTTGCCCTTGATAGGGCTTGTGATACATTTATGTAGAAAATTGCGAATTATTTGTAAACATTTATGTAGAAAATTCGATTTATGTGGTAATTTAAAACCACAATGACACTTCCGTTTCAACTATTATATTTATTTAATATTATTTATAGTATTATAACTTATCATCATTAACACAAAATGTAAAAATAATTATTCACTTATCGTGCAAATAAATCTAAAAGTAGAAATTGCTCAATCGTCTGTTTCTAAACTCCATACGCATTCTTCCATCAACGAAACTCAACATGGCTTTCTAGTTCGTTGTAGTTATATCGTTCGCTCCTAGAGCGAGACTCTACTGCGAATACATGTGAAGCATATAATTGATCTTTCCTGCTCTCTTGCGGAGGGTAGAGATACTTATATTGCGCGCGATCTGTTGGTAAATAATCTAACTATTACATCTACAACCGTTGCAGTGGCCATGTCAGGTACTTCATAGTGGTCGCAAGCTAGTGACCTGCGAATGTATCTACGAGACGCAAACGGGCCGTGGATCGCCACGACCACGTAGTGCTTGCCACCGCGCGCGTGCGAGTGACGTAAATACTCACGCGGGTTTAGCGTAAGCAGCGAGGGAAAGCGGGCATCGGTGATGCCCGGTGCCACAACTACACGGTATCATCACTTCTCTTCTGGGAGCCTTGATCCTTCGACAGGACCATGTCCATGAAGGTAAGGAGACATAGCTTTGCATTTCATTTAGGGAGCTGACACAGTTACTTAACATTTAAACATTATTATGTAACTAAGCGAATTATTTGTAAACAGTTCTATGCTTTTTATTAACAAAAATCTTTTCTGAAAAATGATGCAAAAATGTTTTTAATTAATAGTTTTGAAGTGGCGATGAAAATTCACAGTAATTGTTATATATCTGAGAATTTGTATAGGTTTGCACTGTGATGACATTTGGATGATTACAATACCGCAAATCATGACTCGAGAGAGGTCACACTCAACATGTTTTTATTTATATTTTTATTTTCTGAAGAAAGTTAATATTTGTTTCTGCTGGCAGGTATCACTGAGGGACATGATTATTTTAATAATAAATTCATTGTCAAAAACAGTACAAACTGCGTATGACCACGTGGAGGACAATAAACTAATTTTCTCTCCGGAAGCAAGCAAGGGATCATCCCATCAATTCCGATCAAGGGCCCTAAGGCAGAGGCGGATTCAAAAATTTCAGCAAAAGTTCCTAGATAAGATAAAAAGTTAGCTGCGAGTTATAATACATATATAATGTCAATATGTTTGTAATTTAACGCAAATATGTTTGTAAATTTACATGTACAAGTTATTATCGAACTATAGATTATTCTGAGTATAGTGTTTAAAAATCATAAGAGTTGAAAAAACACTAAATTCACGATTTATTGTTACAATAAACACGCCCCTAGACAAAGCCTAGAGAACCTGTATAATAAATCCGCCTCTACCTGAAGGAAAAACGGAGAAAAACCCGGGCCAGGATGGGACTACAGAATTTATGTACACAACCGTGCCAAAGTTGAGTACACATAAAACTAAATTAATATGAGCCATAAGACTCAACAATCATGCAAGAAAATAGTTTTTGAAATTGTTATAAGTTATTTAAAAAGTACTAAAGCAATGGCGTGATAAAGTACAAGACGAATTTAACTTTTATTAAAATCAAATTCTTTTACAGTGTAGTAAATTTTTACACGTCGATTCGTGAGACATTTTTTGTTTATGTTACATTTATTTTAAGTTATCATTATATAATCAGTAATACTCAACAAAAAATGTGCTCATCTTGTGAGTGAATTAATTTGAATGCTTTCATATATCACGAGAACGTTCATTTTATATTCTTATGTTTATCGATTCGTCGTTTTCATCCTTTATACAGTGCGATAATTTGTTTAAAAATGTTATTTCAGTCATTTATCACGGTTTTCTGTAAGTTTTAGGAATGTGTTTGCTTCCTCTGAGAAGGAATTATAAGTGACAATATATTTCCTAGAAGATTCATCTTCCCTCGAGTAATAGTGTAGATCAAAGATTGTTATCATATCTAAAACTTCATGAAATGCCATCTTGATGAAACTTGATGAATACCATCGAACGTCGTGAAAGCACATTATTAGTTTTTTTTTCTAACTTAATTTTAATTCAGTTTGCCGTGAAATCGAATATGAAGTAAAATTCTTTCTTATGACACATTCGGTAAAAATGACATTTTTATTATTTGTATTATTACCACGAAATATTTCCTTTCTTCTAGCCTGACGATAACTAAAACTATTCTTGCCTTATCATAATGAGAACTGTACGCGTCTTTTAAATCTAATTCTCGTATTTTATCCCGAAATTCGATGGTATTAGTATTTCTTTGGTTGGATTTGATGAGATGGTCCCTTGCTTTCGGAGGGTTAATTAGTTTATAGCCCTTCTCTATTTTGTAGCTGCATTTTTGTGAGTAAATTATTTCTTTTTTTAATCTGCACCTCACAAATCGTGTTCCACATCCGCTCGTTTATCCTCGCAACAATGCGTAAATATTTGTGACTCGATCCTATTACACTTCTTCATGCCAACGACATTTTATAACTTACTTAACAATCAAATTTCTTTACATTAATCCAAGTTATGTTAATATCAGCATGTTAAACGTAATAATTTTTCTCGGACATTGCCTGATGATAGCCCACATTGGAAGTCGAAACTTCAAATTTATTTAATAGAAAACAAAACGGGTCTATGAAAGTAATGTCGTTTTAATATGAAATTTAATAATACAATCTCTAGTCCAAAACCCATATTTCTGGAAGTACCAAAACAACTATTTCCTCTAAAGAAAATGTTTTTGCTGATAGTCCGGCAATATGATTATGCTTAAAAGTATCTGGCGTTTTCTTATTGAAAGTACTCCTAAATAAATATTTTACTAGCATTCTCATTTGTATTAGAATAACTTCATTGAAGAAAAATTTCCTGCTTCATTTATTGAAAAAGTAAAAAATAATGTCAAGGATGAGGGAGGTCACTGAAGTTTCGAGTAAATTTCTCGACGGTCAATTTTCTGTTATTGTGTTTTCGACTGCCGCTTGAGTATTCGAAAGCATAAAATCTTGAATATTGAATCTGAATAATAATAATAATTAAAAAACAATAATTTTATTTGTTTTATTTTTATTTGTTCAAAATAATCCGAAAAAAATCCATGAGTACAAGTTCAAATTACTAGGACTAGCCAATACATTACGTCTTGTATGCGTGTTGTCCACTCTTAATTTCTGGAAATGCATTCTTACACACTTCACTTGTGAATGATTTTACTCTATGAATTGTGTGAGACAACTTTCTCGTTTTCAAATATTCCTGTTGACATTGATTGAGGCACGCAGACAGGGAAGAGCTCGTCCCCACCCTTTTTTCGAAACTTTTTGTATGTTGTAATGAACGAAGATTACATGTATAAATTATTGTTAATTTGTAATTAGTACACCCCACTCCGAATCATACTCATCACCTCAATGTTGTTTTTATTACTTGCTAGTATCTATACAGAATTATTCAAAAATAACGTGATGGAATAACATCGTTATAATAAGAAAAACAAAACTGTTGTGTGGTTATTGCAGTCTGTTCACCAATATAACTCCTTTCAAATATTTTGTGATCCAAAGAGTTCATATATATTTGTATTATACGTGGCGTGAACGTGGTGCTTGGATAACTTAGCAACTGATGCCATCTCCGCTGATTCCTCTGTGCCTTCTGAGAACGCTTTATAGTTCCGGTCGAGTGTGAGAACATTCGCCTCACTTTTGTTTTTTCTTCATGTCGACGGAAAGAGAAGAATTTGCCTAAGCTATTGAGCGTTTGTAGAAATGCAGCGATTTGTAAAATATTTTGTACCTTTCTTCGAAATTCAACCAAACCTCCATAAAAGGTTATCACTTTAATTAAATATATTTTGAGAAGTCGTATTTCGACTTCACGCGCTCCATGATTCCTTATTAACATCAAAAACAATCTTTGGAGAAGTGAACCAGTGTGAAAGAGTTCTTTATTTAATTGTTATTAACAATTTTAAAGAAAATCGGGATTTTGTGTAATTTATTCATTATCTTGTCATTGATATTATTCATGAACTTTCATACTTTCAAATAATTAGTGATCAACACTTTTAAATAAACCAAAATATTTTATTTATTTTAGAAGTGCGCTAATATATAAAAGAGGATGTCATACATTTTCAAATATTTGAGAAGTCAAATGACGAATATAAGAATGACCGAGAGATCTCGATAAAACGTATTCCTCTTACCACTGTTGATCAGTATCGCTCAGAGCTTTTTCACAATGAATGGTGACCATATTTACCAAAAAGAAATGTTTTTAAACTTCATTTATACTTTGTCAGAAAACTCAGCATAAAAGTAGTATCTCGTACTTTGGAAAGTTCATGTATTTTCATGGGACTGCCATGCGCATTCCTTGTTTCACGTTTTGCTTCAAAATGCCGTCAATTATACGGTTTCTAAACGTTGAATTGCGTAGAAAGATCGCAATTATGTGTTACTAGATTTCAAAAGATATCCTACTACAACAATTTTTAACTAAAAACCTGATTTCTCGACTTAGACAAAGTATTGATGAAAGTGCAAATCTGCATATGTTTATTTTACTTGTAGACTTAAAAAATATATATCATACTTTTTAAACGCTTTAAAATCACATAAGAATTACCCTATCTTTATGATTGGATTATTATAACCCACGTACTTTTATTTAATTTTTGTTTGTTATGTGAATTAAACGAAATAGCAAAGAACCTGCAAGAACTGAATATGATAATTCTCTATGGTATGTTATGTAAAAGCTGAATAGAACGATAACATTTATCTTTATTATTTACGTCTGCGGTTTTAAACGTCAACATAACTAATCTCGTAAAATCTGAAAAGTTCACCTATTAAAATCTGACGGAGGTCTTCAGTGGTCGTAACAATATTGGCGAACATAAGATGTTATTTACGCTAGTGTGTTGTAATGATATTGAAACTTTTAAATGCTTGGACTGTAGATTACCTTGAGGAGACTATTACGACAATTTTTTATTCAGTTAGAGCAAAACACTTCTGTTTCTGAATGATTTTAAGACCATTTCAAAGAAAAATAAATGTGTTATATCCCAATTGTGTGATAAACGACTTCATTAACTTCAATAAATTTATAATTATTATACATAATTGTTGTGAATACATCTCTATTCCTTGTCTCACAAGATAATTATAGCCCATAAAAACGTGTTCTCTGAAGCGAATGGTTATTAATTTTCACTTTAACTGAATTTGTCATTAGAGAAAGATAAACATACTCTTATGTTTCCGTATGTGCGTACACTAAATCAACTTCTCTTTAAGAACCATCCCGACCCTGATCTTTCACCAGCTCTCCTAGAATAATTTGGTCGAATCGATGAGACTTGTGGATGAAAATGTCTTGATCTCTCCTCAACCTTGACTGCTTTATTGGCCCCCTTAAACTTTGATCAACTCCCTTCTGACAATTCTATGTCACAATGGTTTCGCCCACTTTGACAGTTTCTCTCAAGATAGCTGTGATCACGAATATCTGTTTCAAATTATTCAAGAAAACCCGCCGTTCTTAGATCTATACCGAAATCGCTCTAAAAATAGAGTTGAATACATTGAATAAATGGGTTGTAAACAAGGGCGTATAAAGGAAATATCTTGGAAGGGGGTTGAACGTCCAAATAATTTTGGTTGGTGGCGGGGGCTGAAGCTTAGCAGACGAAATATTAGCCTACTATTTTATAACATATGGTGAGTGATGTAGAAGTGCCACAAAATTGTTTAACTAGGTTTAGTATTTTCACTATTTTATTATTTATTTCTTAAGAAATATATTATTTGTTATTGGAGGAGGGGGCTTGAGACCCCCTGCGTACACACCTGGTTGTAAATCCTTTTGATATTTTATTTATTCTGATTGGGTGAAAAGGGACGAAAGAATATAGCACAAATATCTTTATTAAGGTATTACGTGCGTCAGAGCGACTAGGCTTAAACACCACGAAAAATGTTTAAAATGATAGTTCGTACCTTTTCGTATCCAGTGGCGATGAATTTTCACACCCTTACGGCGCAAAATTTTGAAATATTTGACTTTAAATTACTATGGGCTTATATGGAGAAACTTTCGCGGGCTCATGTTTGTTTGATATTCTGGCAAAAGTACCGGCTTAACATAGCGAGAAAAAAAACCCTACTAAAACATAGCAAACGAAAATAGGAACGCAATGATGTTAAGATTTTCATACCTTACAGTTTCAAGAGTAATTCGCCAAAAACTGTAGAAAATACTTTTCTAACGGAAATGGCAGCCGCATCAAACGAACGTGTAAATTAATTTTCAAGTTTTAAAATCACAAAATAATTGTTCTCATCCAAAATTTAAAAAATCAGTTGAATTAATTACTAATTAATAAGAACTAGTTTGGTGAATATTTCCAATTTTCGTGAATAGTTGACAACTTGACTTCAGTCAACGCGCACATAATATCTTAACAGATAATGTGTTTCGAATCTCCAACTACGTTGTTATTATTATTATTTATTTATTTCATGTCTTAATGATGTCTGGACTACTCGTCTACCTATCCATATGATTATAATGAAGGAATCGTAAAGAAGATTTTGGGTTACCGGGGAATCTAAGGTTACGAACCGACATTAGACATTCTAGCACATAAATGAAAAATGATTTGTGAAAAATTATGTGCTGGAAAGAAGAGAGTTATTTTATGAGTCGACATTTTGACGTACTGGTCAAATGATTCAGATGTCACCACTTGTCAGATTATGATAAGAATGGAAAGAGAAAATGTATTTTTCATACTCTTCTAACTGTGCTATAAATGTTCAATGATACTTCGATGCAAAAGTTCTGTTCACAAAGAAAAACATTTTTCAAATTTTCATTTTTATAAAATATGTTATCCAGAATTCATTGATAATTTTTAATGCCTCAACTTATTTTTAAACAGCTTTAAAGGAGGTAGTTGGTGTGGACCACTGCCGGCAGCTAGTATCGACATTGGCACATGGTTTTCTGTAGAAATTACACCATAGTTCCACTCGTTCGTATTCGTGTCCATAAACGAAGTCGGTATCTTTCTCTACACAAAATGAGTAATGCCTTATTAACGTATTATAAATGTTGATTAATTTTGTTTAACTTTTCGAGGTAATTAATTTAGAGCTCGATAATACACTAACTTCTTTAATAATGGTTTATATTGTATGGTAGAAATATGAGACAGTGGAATATTTTTAAAACTGTATTTCATGATCTCGAGAATGAATAATTGAAGGATTCTTATACTTAATATCAGAATATATATGTAGGAGGAGTATAATAGCCAAAAATAGTCATTTTGATGAGAAAAGAGGTAAAAGAAGAAATGCATCTAAAGAAATATTTAAAATATAATTGTGTGAATAAGTGGTACAAAAACCTTTCAGGGTACAGGGACAAATACGTTTGTCCCTGCAGTAGGCATGATATTTCTAGATTTTAGACCCTTACAGTCCAAGAAACCCAGATGCTTAGAATGAAAGATAACACTGTATCAATCCGATCCCTTCACATGTACACATTTGCTCGTTGAGTCAAAATATGAAACCATAATTTATAGAGAATCTAAATTTAAAAAGAAAGCAATTCATCTCGCGTTGAAGGAATCGCCGAAACGTGAAATAACTTCGTGTGAAGTGATGAAGAACAAATATTTGTTGGTGGAAGAAAGTGAAGTGGAGGTTTGATACCCAATTGATCCCTTGGCTTTCTTTTGAGAGATGCAACTTTTCCTTTCGAAAGCCCACCCACTGCCTGCCGTCGCTGACCATCTCTCCTTCGTACGCACCCAGCGCTTCAACTATTTCACGGTCATCTGCTCGGAACGAACGCGAAAGTAGCAGAAACGCACTACAGGAATGCAATCAGACTCGAAGCGAAAAATCTCTCGAGGGATCACTATTTCATTCATCGTTTTAGAAATGGTTTGTTTACTTCGAAGATGCGATCTCCCAAATCCGATATAGAGTAAATTATATCAATGAAAGTAAATTATGTATATGCAGAATTATATTATTCGAGTTTGTCTATCAAATAGTATACTAGGCGAACTTGTAAATAACGAAATACTATTTTTTTATATGTAGGGGTTTGAAAAGTTCGGATAAATTTCTTTTTTACAGCAATTACACCTAAAAACAATCACGTAGAAAACAAGCATGAATAAATAAATGTTTCTATACAAAGCCGCAGATATTGATATTTCTGGATCTTCTGGACTAACGAAGGTGAGGGTCGGAACGTCTCTTCAAATATGCTAGTAATAATTCATCGCCTCGATTGAACTGAATCAAGAATTGAAACTAGAATCAAGAGACATTTCACAGAGGTTCCATAAATAACGCAAATATTCAGTAAGAAATTTTTCAAAATTCGAAGTAGATAGGGGTTGAGTTGCTATCCCAATAATGTTACAATGAAAATAACAGTTCGGTAACCCTTACGCTCGAAGATGTAAATTTACGTATTTAGATTGTATCTAGCTGCATCTGAAGACAAATATTGTTTTAAAAAGTGAAGTGGAAAAAATCGAATTATTGTTGACATTTTTTTTTCGTTTCAAGAGATGTAGGTGTAATGAATGCGTGAAGTGAGAGAAGCGTTGCTGTATTGCGTGAATACAATTTACCTCTTTTCACTCCTCACTGCAGGTAGTCCCGCCTCCTGTTCGTTTGTCGGCCGCTCTATGCAGAGGTGCGCTGTACGCGAGATCCCATGCGTCGATGCGGATAAACATAGCTTCTTCTTCACTTCGCGAGAAAGTCGTGTTTTCCCGCGAAGATTGGAGAACTCGTTAATGAGCGGTCGGCATTTCATAATTATCTACTTAAGATAAGAACCGGTTCAATTTACATTTCGCTTAACTAAGCGTAAGCATTATAAACTTGTTAGAAAAGGAAGGTTTTTTTTTAGGGATGAAGTTTAATAATAATTGTTGGTTGGCTAGCCTGCTCCTGGCGTTAGCTACGGTTGTGAATGAGCTCAGTTTTTCAGTTTAATCTTCCTATTTATTTTACTTTTCACGAGTTTTTTTTTGTTTTGTTTTTTGTAATTCCGTTGTGTATTTATTCCTACTTTTATTGTTGAGTAAAAATTGTTTCTTTTGTGTGTTAAGTGGGAAAGACATTTAAAAACTTTTCCTAAGGTTTGTCAAACCTAATGGACCTAACATACTTTGTATTGTTTTCACTCAAGTGCTTCTCAAAGGTGTGATAAAGTTTACGTAAGTACAAACGGAATCATTAATTTAGTTTTTTGGCGCATCTAGAGTGAACATTAGGGCGCATTTAGATTTTCTCGTGCATATTTTATCACGCATACTGAAAGTCATGTAACTTTGCTGAAAATCATGCAAAATGGCTACCTTGCACAAATTGCCAACATTACGAATTTAAGTTATATCCGAATACATATTAATAGTAGTCATTAAAGCGACTATTTGCTGTAAAGAAATACAAGTTAAGACACAAGGTAATATTCGTTAAACACACTCGACGTAGAAAGAAGAGAATAGCGCCACAGGAGCCAGTGAATTGAATTGATGGCTGATATTAGCAATGGATTTAAGTTTTGAAACGTTCGAATGTTCTGCCAACACAACGCGAGGTACAAATATCATTACTTTCAAGGACGATGACGGAAGTAAAAGCGTTGTCTACATTCAGCACAAGGTCTGTACCAACATCAAGCCAGTTAGATTGACAATAAATAAAGAAAGAAATTAATAATTTATTGCCAAGAGAACTCTGACAAACTGCCAAATACCATGTTGAGTACAATAATGTAATTTAATGTGACTAATATACAATAAACTAATAAACACAGTGCGTTTCCATTCATGTATTTTTTTCGTAAGTTGTATTTCTTGAGGCAAAGTAACATGACTGAGTATAATAATTAAACTTTAAAGGAAACCCTGCCCCATTGTTACACCCACGTTTTGTCGTCATAATTCCATAGAATTATTACATCACTTTACAATTCGTTTTTCTTGATTTTTTCGTATTTACATTTTCACATAAAATAGAGTAATTATTATCGAATTAAATAACATCCAGTAGTCCTAAATAATTATTTCAGTCATTTTAATCCTCGATTTGTTTGTTTACTTATTTACTTAATATCTCATTTGTAACTTCCATAGTAATAAATTTATTATTATACTAATATCCTTCATTCAGTGTTAATTGTCAGATTTCGTGTATTCTCATTTGCTTTTGTCGTTAAGTTGCTAACCAACTCACAACAATGGATACTATCG
>NNCF01128286.1:145702-158560 GCA_002313205.1 Laupala kohalensis
CCACTACACCACCTGTTCGCCTTCCACAATCGTACGCCACTTCCACCCAGACCTAAACCCCGGAAGACCTGAGATACATCCCCATACAGGAGATAAGTGAACCAGGTGGCACACAACCCACAAACTGTCTCGCTGTCAGGAATTGTAGAATGTTTTTGATCTTCTTTATTATCTATTTAAAATGTACATATGCTATTCTTTATAGTAACTTAGCATTTCCAACAGCGTCCAAATCATTCCAACGTCAATTCGATGCAGGAAATTCAAAGTTCTTGTTTGTCTCCTTGTAAGAAACTATGAGCACAGTGGGTTGCGTTATTGCATCTCAACCTTTAGCTGGTCACATATGTCGAAAGTTTCCGTAGTATTGGAAACTATAGTCTGTAAATTAACAATAATTATAATTAGTCTATAACTTACGACTTTTACAGGTGTACTTCGGAAGAAAGTAGAAGCTATTATNTCTACATCACTCGTTTCGTCAATGGATATGAAAATGTTCTTTCCAAGTACTTTTCCCCGTATCTTGTTAATGATGATGTCGTAAGATTGTGACAGGTAGTTCTTTCGAAGAGTTGATTTGTCTGGGATAGGATGTCCGAAATGTAGTTCCAGAAAACTCTTCAATTTAGCATTGTTCAATGTCCAAAATGGGATGTTTACAGAAACTAAAGCTTCACAAAAGTCTCTTTCTCCTTCATGGATACACTTTGTTGCAGTAAAAGTTGAGTGGATTTCTTCTTACTTGCGAGTTGCACTACACGTATATGCTTATCGCAACCCACATATTGCCGAACAGTGAATTTTCTTTCGGCTGATACCTTTGTTTCACACATCTTACAAAATAACACTTCACCGTCCGTAGAGAAAACATCATCTCCAAATTCAGATACAATTTGTCTTAAATGGCAAGATTTAGATGGTGTTATTTTAGACATGGCTGAATGAAACTGCGAACACTGAACTAAACACCCAACTTTCCTCTCATAAAATATGTACAACCACAGGCACAGTGGAAATAGGAGAATTGCTTGCTGCGACAATAATATGTATGGTAGAGGTAAGAAACCGACTCTCAACACGTACATTGTCGACCTACTGATCAAATATCCAAATACTCCGTTAGATTAAAAATAAATGTTATTAAAAAATTTAATAATTTAGTTAATTTAATTTTTTGCAAAAAAGAGAGAGAGGCCAGAAAAGGGAGCAAAACGCAAAAAATGACGTAATAATTGAAAAAATTACCTAAAACTTCAAAAGCAGAAAATATGACGAAAGAATGCCCAATAAAATTAATATTTTTATAACCAGAGATTCGTGTTCAGGATTTTAATACTTAAGAGCAATGCATACTGCATAAGGAAAAGAAGATGACATGTCATCAAAATTCGGGCCCTGCTAATCATTCCTTGCTGAGAAGGCACTTGGGTTCCGCGAGATGCGGTGGACAACGGTTGTAGTAGAGGGTACTAGTTTCTCTCAAAAAGTGACTTACTCTGACTCACATTTTGTATATTGCGAAAATCGAATCTTTCATGCAATATTAGTAGCTAATAAACCTCTTCAGCTATTTACTATCGTTGCCCCAAGTATGATTCATGAACCCTTTTGAAACTAAGTTCCCACTTCGTTAACTATTGTTCCTTCAAACAAAAGATCAAAATATATATTTTATAAATCAGAATATAGTCAACAACTTTAGCTCAGGAAGGTTTTTTGTAGTTCAAAAAGTAAAAGTTTTGTCGCTAATTGAAAATATGATTCCAAAAATTAGTCCAGACGAATTTTTAAAAAAAATCTTTCTTGGTTCAGTTTTTTTAAATAATTGTTTATCGAATTCTGGCCTGGCACTGAGACGGTCGATATTTAGTTTAGAGCTAGTATGGAACTAGTGCGTTATTAAACGAATGAGTGGCTTCTGTATGTGTCTGATTCCTTAAAATATATTGTTAGAGAGGAAAATCATTCGTTATAACTATACGTGGTGCGTTACAGATGTTAACTAGTGCAATTATAGTGTGGTATATTTTTGTGCAATTATACGGTGCCTTGAGCGGGAATGGAATGTCTATATGATCCACGTTACGCAACACAACATTAAATTTCTCAAGTTATCTTTAAAAATATCCTTATCTGTATGTTTTCGTTTATTAGATATAATGATGTGGAAGTCAATAAAGATTCATCTTATGATAATATCTGTCATCAACTGGGTTGAATTCTTGTCGTAATCTTCATGAACAAATAGTTAAAATTGTTCATCTTTTAAACTTACTTTTATGATATCACAATAATTCTGAAGTTCATGATAATATTTTTGTATATGTAATATTTAGCTACTCAAAACATTATTAAAAATGACATAATGTTTGGAATTTTCTAAAAACCACTCTAAAAAATATTTCATGAAGTTTAGTTACATCGTATTTAGAAAATAATGTTCCATATGTAATGAAAAAGTAAAAGTAGAGACTTAAAAATTTCAAAAATTACATGGCGTATTATAAGTATGACCTCAGACCCTTTAGGAAACATTAGAAAACGGAAGAAAAATATTCAACGATCGCATCCCGTTTTGGAAAAAAAGTTTCTTCAAACAAGTTCCGACTTAAAGAAAGGTAGGACGCTTGTAAGGTGGAAATTCAACTGTGAATTCTCGTTCCAAATATTTCTATGATAAGTATATCAATTTAATACATATAATGTTTCGTGAGATTGAAGATAACGCACTCATTTTTAAATATACGAGTAACCGTTATTGAGCACTTGGTAAAAATATTGGTATGCTACAAAATTTCTTGATATTATACTAACATTAAGTTTTTGCTGCCAACCAGTTTGTGACACAAATGCGTAAAAAATAGTTCTAGTCTTCAATAAAACGTAGAATTGTCACCTCTCGAAACATCTTTTTCCCTTTTCTGTGCATGTTTACATTTGCATGTTGTAGATAGAGCATGGCAATGTGTCGTACCTGTGTCCCACTTGTAAACAACTTCCCTGGCAGTTGGAAATGCAGACTTGACATTAATCATTAAATACATAATCTATTTTTGCATGAAACGAAAAACACAAAATATTTGGAAACTTCGTTCGTGAATATTTTATATTCACTTGATATTGTTTCATTTGTATAAACATTTTTATTTGAAAGTCGACTACACTTTTTCGTAGGATCCAGCAGAAATATGTATTTTATGAATAACCGATTTCGTATGTCCTTCACTGTGAAGTTTTCATTTATGGTCATAAATACTTATTAGTTTCATGGGTTAAGATGATGGTCAGTTAGATGAAACGAAATGTAGAGAAAATGTAGAGAAAGTATTCCATATAAAATTATTCTACTTGATAGAACTAACAAAACTTATCAAGATTTTTATGGTTCTTTAAAATTTATTTATTTTTTATTTTGTACTATATTTTATTGAGATAACCAGAAAGTGCTTACCTTTACTGTAGAATTTGATTTTAAAATGATTTATCAAATAAAGTAGAATTTACTTATATTGATACTTCTACTAATTTTTAACTTTCTTTATTTGGTTAATATTTTATTTAAATTATTTTGTTTTTTATGAAACTATTTTATTTTGTTATATTTTCTTGGCAATTACCATATCTATTTTATTTTAAATGAGGTATAAATGCCCTATTGTGATCAAATAAATAAATACGAAGAAAGTTGTAACACTACATTTATCCGAAAAATATACCTGGGAGAACACTTGTAAATTTGTGTACTTCGTAGTTTAAATGCGTTTTATGCTTTTAAGTGAAAAACGTTTGTGACTTTCTTTCTTTTTTTAGAAACTTTCGATCCTAACTAATAATGAACATCAATAGTGATATTTCCTTTCCAAAGTTTGATTTTCTATAGAGCATCTATACTCAAAAAGATAGTAAATTTTATCATAGAGTGCCCGACGAGTGGTGTTAGAGGTCACAGTGCCGCTCTGAATTCGCCTGCTAATGGGTTATAAAGGCATCCGGGTCACCTTTTTAGGCTGCTAGATGTGGATGGACACGTACAGCTTAGGAGACGGTCCCCACTTTCTCTGCGAAAGTATGCGTCCCCCTTCCACGTGTGCGATGACACCTTCATAATACCATCAAACCGATGAATAATACAACTCTAATTTATTAAACTGTCACGTATTTTTATTTCTATTTATAAAGCGTGGCTCAAGATTATACTATACTCATCGTGGTATAGTGCTTTACAGTTGCTGGATTTATAAAAAATAATCACTTGTTACTTAAGGTGAGCTACTTCTGAGAATGGGATACTTTCAATTCAATTACTTTGTCACGTGTTACTAACCACTGAATAGTATTCATTTATTTTTACTTACAGGAAAGTTTGTAAATTTATATATGATACAAAAAAAACTTTACAAGTGATTTTAAAATCGATTTTAACAGTGATATTGTCAGTGAGGTACCATCGTTTTAATAAATCCCAAAATGGTCAAATCATACAATTATTAAGCGTAAACCCAAAATCATATTTCAAATTGGATTGAAATCGCACATCAACCCTAAATCTTTAATTCATTGAATGTCCTAAGTGTGCAATGCCTCTCTCGCATGAGTTCATGTTTGTTTCGTTTTTGAGAATCGTTTTCTTTTTTTCGTTTTACAGAAGGAGTCCCCCTCCGATGTGCAGCTGCATCTGGCTGCACTGACGGGCGACGTGCATCGTCTGCGGCGAGTCCTCGACAGCGGCAAAGTGCACATCGACAGTCGCGATCGGGTGAGTGAAGAGCTTGTTTTCATTAAGAAAGATTTTTTTAAAAACTTAATTTGCACCAAGTTATTAATGTTTTTATCGACTGGCTTTGGTTTGCGGGAGAGGAAGGTTATATCTACTCCAAAAATAAATTTACTGGAGTAAGAAAAATAGAATTATGTACAGCAAGAATACTGGTTATCGTATTATATGGATTCGATTGTATAATAAAAACATGTGCTTTACTGTGGTGTTATTTTCACTTTGGTTCAAATTCAAATGGAAGATGAGTACAAGTTGTTTTTTTTTTCAGTTTCAATATATCTCTCTAATAATAATAACTTTATGAGGCTACGTTGGTATTTCAATAAAAATACTGAAGTAAATGTGTATTCTCTCTTACGTTTACAGAAATCGTAGGTTCAAGTATTACAACTTATTCAATACACCGATATGAACGTATTCGTAATTGGAATAAAACGTATTGGTAATCGGAAATACGTATTGACTTATTTGTCGCATATATTTATTTTAATTGCAACATTTAGTTCGAGAAAGAATCCTACTATTAGTTGTTACTTTTAATTGTGGTTCTAACTTGTGTCTAAAAGTTACACTTAAATAATTGTAATTAAATCATGTATTGTAATTAAAATAGTTGAAAGCGAAATTATTTTATGTTTTAATTGTATATCGATAAGTACATTGAAACACACGCAGAGCTAAATTCACGGCTAAATCGTGAATCTATTAAATTTATTGTTTCCTTCTTCTAAATGTAGTTATTAAAAAATTCTTTAAGTTCATTCATAACTCAAATATTTACTTTTATCGAAGCGTGAGACATATATTCCTTCTTCGGGAAGAAAGTTGAGGTAAATGACGTTCTACATTTCTCTATTTTCAGAGTTCTTTAAATTTTTTGTTTACTATCAAAACAATCAGATACGTAATGTAAGATTGGTGGGTAAATATAGTTCGAGCATCGATCATTTTCAGATCCAGCTTAAATATGGACTCCTAGGAACGAAACGAAAAAGAATAGTGTCATCACTAGCAAGTACTTGGCAACTATATTTCTAGAGTTATGCAGTTTATGAGTTTCTAATTTTAAGAATACTGATCTAGAAGATAAGTGACGCTAGCGCGCAAACCATTTGCCAAGAACCGACGTCACAAGCAATAATTTCCCTACGTTTCTTGGCAACAACCCAACTCGCTTGACCAGCTGGCCGCCTGCGTACGCTCGATTCCACACTTGTATAAATTATCATCAACAGTGAGCCTACCAACCCAGCATTATTTTAATGGAGTGGGAAAATAGTTTTTAGCCCTTCGGAATTATATGCAAGTTAATGCGCATGTATTATTTTAATTCATTTGTGAATTAAAACTTTATATATATTTTTTGTAAAATGCCAATAAAATATAGTATGCATCCGATGAAGTTGTAATGAATAATATCTTGTTTTCTGTTTTTGACGAAGGAATATATTTTTCTAAATATTGATAATTTCGTGCGTTTTAAGGATTGAGTTTGAACTCAAGAAAAGAATATCTCAAACTCTTGCAAGCTATAGTACAAGTCGATACTCCGATCGTAGTTGGCAAGTGTAGCACTTTGCACTTACTGTCAGCTATGCGATCGTGAAAGTAAACAAGTAAACAACTAGACTGCTATTGCTTTGTTTTCTTGTTGAGATATTTCAATCTTTTCATTGTTCTCATTTTAAGTTACTACATCGTCGAAGATACCTGTATATCAACTGTTCAATAGATTGATTTTCACTTAGCTGCTCGTTGGAAGATCGTTGTTCAACATTCTGTATCTCTGCCGTGCGACGTAAATTATTAGAAATTACCTAACGAGTAGATAGAAGTATTATATAGTCATAAAGACAAATTCTTATCTGACTCGTTAGTAAGTCTCCGTTGCAAATAATCGAGTTGAAGGTAACTAATTGAAAACTGTAGAAACCTCGGAATTACAAAGCTTACAAATTATTAAGTTTTTCAATTTTGAGAGAACAATGTGAACACAATTTTAAAAAACGAATATTATTGCGAATGTATTATAATATACGAATTACTTGCATCAAAACACAAAAGTACAAAAACTACTCAGATAAATTATGCCTGAAATAACTTCAGTTTATTTTCTTATACAAATATATTTCGCCGGTGAAACAAATATTGCATTATTTGAATAGATTAAAGTTCGTATTACTGACACAATAAGAAAAAAAATGTGTATTTTCTTGAAAGAAACCTATGGTGATGATGAGACCGAACAATACATTGTGAAGCGATGAGTTACGTTCATTACAATATTTTCCGAGTTTCAGGACGAAATCTCGTACTTATAATTATGTGTAAAAACGTGTGTTAAAGTGACTTCGAAATCAAATATACTTTAACACCAATTATTGAAAGTGTATGCATTGTTATTTTGCTATAATAATCTGCTCCTTCATTTAGATGAACAAAATGTGGAAGGTGACCAAAGTTATTTTTCTTGTACGAGTATATTTTCTTGGTAGCATTTTCCCTTAATTTGGGAAACTAAATTAAAAGCCACAGTTTGTTCTCCACTTAAAATTAAAATTGCTTCAATGCAACGGAGAAGTCCAAGATAAGTTCCTCAAATCAATACTCAGTAACGAATGCAAGCTTCCTCGCAATTCCTGAAAATAATTTTGTATATCCTTTCTTCAACTAAAATTTTGTAATAACCTGCGAATTAACTTATTATAGTGAGGTATCTGTTAAACCGCGTTTACACCAAGTAGCAAGCTGCTATACAGTAAATATTATATAACATTTGCTGCACAATTTTATTTACTACATGTAACATTTGCTGTATGCAACTTTTCCTCAAAAGTAACTTCTAAATGTAGCAATATGCAACATGTAGCAAATGTAATATAACACTTTGCTGCATACTGTAAACGCACCTTTAAAATCTATACAATCGAAGCCTAAGCTTAGAGCGCCGGTAACATGACCATTCACAATCGATCCCAGCTCCATAGGACGCAAAGACATTTTCTTAACTCGTATTTGTTTCGTAGGTGTATTTTTATTACGAAAACACTTCGTGTAACTGATAGCTTTGTAATCACTCTCAGCATCACAAATCCCACCTTCACTTTCATGCGCACTCCGCTATGCACTTGGCCTTAACGCACAGCGCCACGCAACCAAAATACATCGTTGCGACAAATGAAGGAGGTGTGTTGCGCCACGTAGGTGGAGGGCCTTGACAGTGGCACGCCATGTCGAGCGATGGGTGCGCAGCTGCGACATGACTATTTGTGTTCGATCGCGTCATTGTGCGAGTAAACACCTCTGCGCTTTGACGATGTGCATGGTGCTCCTGGGACCTTAAGATGCCGTGTGATGGCTCGTATAAGATAATTTTGACAACAGCCAATGAATTCACTCTTTTTATCTTCTTTCAACGTCGTAGTGTACTTAGATTTATTTCTATTTCACGTCTTATGGCGAAGCTCGGGCCATCCATCTAACCGTGACTTGGGTGAGGGAATTGGGAAGGAGAGATGTTGGGTAGACAGGGAATTTATGGTACCGAAACGACATTTTATGGTTCGGGAGTAGGTGAGGGAAACCCTAGCTGAAAACCTCATTTAGTTCGGCCGAGCAGGGTTTGAACCTGCGCTTTACCACTCAATCGAGGCAGAACTGCCTCAATCTCATTTTCATGTTTTTCTGAAAAAACTGGCCCGTGATTGACATAATTGTCTCGCAAGAAAATACTATGCACCGTATGCTTTATAGTGAATATGTACTTGTTTTCTTTTATTTAAGTTAAATCAAGAAAATAGAAAAATTGCTTGATATTGTTTGGTTTTCTACATTTTCAGGTCAAAATTTTAGTAAATATTTTTTACACTACAAAATAGCAAACAGTTAAAGAACCTACACTTAACTAACTTGGTGAGATACAGGTAATTTTTCCGAATACGTCGATTGTATATTAAAGGAACAATTAAGTGGAGTAAGACAAATTCTATACGGTTTACACAGCAAAGTGATTGACAACGAAAATAAAAATATAATCTAATTGGGAACCCAGTTTTTTTCCACAGCTTAAAGGGATAATTTTGAAGAGTAATGTTTTTACAATGAACTTCTATACATTTGCTGGCTTATCGTAACTGCAGTACAGGTATGATACCTTAAATGTAGTAATATGCCTCAGATTAGAGGAGCCAAACTAGCACTTGCTTCAGAATCAACGAAAACTTGCATGTTTATTTGGTTACTTAGTTGTCTCATGTCTTCTTTTCTCCTGTCTCTGTAGTAGGATTTACCACCTACACATTTTAAAGGAATGTCGATATTCAATGCTGAAGTAAATAACGACGTCACAAAGAATGTCAACGGACCCTGAGGAATGGATCGTGAACAACCCGAGACGAAGTGGTTGAGGGAGAGAACTGGCGTGAGCTGCTGCGTAGGTGGGGAGCAGTCCGTGCTGTTGATTACGTCTCCCATTTAGTTGAAGTATTTCTTATCCATAAGATTTTATTGTTTTTAATCAACGTCGTTTGAGAACCTTCATTAAATCAGGAGAATGTCTCCTATCACAAGAAAGAGCGTGGACGTAAAATTACAGCATTGCAAAATTATATTATCATAATTTGAATTATTTATTTATAATCTACTTAAAATGTTAGTACAATTCTTTGTACAGCGTCATTGTTCCAGAAATTTTGAACAATATCATGCTCACTGACACACAAATGTCCCTTAATGTTTTTGTTCCTTCTTTATGTGACGCAGCAAATGACGTAAATGAAGTATCGTACTTAAAAGCAGCAAAAGATGTGACCGCGGTTTCCTCTTATTTCATCTTTCACCTTCTCCTTTACGAGATTACAGCATTTAAAAGTTACATCAAGAAAAGACGCTACTTGAATCACTTATTTTTTTAAAAAGGGTGTAACTTGGCAAATTGAGCCCTGACAAAAGAAAGCATCAAGTATTAATTAACAATGTCGTACTCGTACGTGAGTTACGTAATGCTCCATTGTGTAATAACATGTTATATTCATATCACATGAATCAACAGTTATGAACCTTTCATGACTGTTCTAATGTCCTGTTTTCATTGTTGATGCCCTCTGTAGTTATGTTGTTAATGCCCCGACGTAGTCATATACTTTTTTTCGGCTAGAAGATATCCACTCCACTCCCGGTTTCTTAAAATTCTTTTTTTTTAATATGAGTAGGAGAATTTTGATTTCTTAGTTCTAAGCCCCCAGGGGGCTTACATCTAGTAAGTACGTGTTTGGCGAACACGGGGCCCCGAGCTGAGTCTGACATTGCTTCCACTTACTTGTGCCATGCTACTTCCTTTATCTATACTGACCTCCCATGGTCACCTCTTGTTCCTTTCGATCCCGACGCTATTAGAGCTAGGGTATCTTTCATTTTTACCTTCTTCTCTTTCTTCTTCTTCTTCTCTTTTTTCTTCTTTCCCCCGCAGGGAACTCAGTTTCGAGTGAGTATGGGCGTGGCGAACCCACGGCCCCGAGCTTGGGACTGGTATTGCGCCACCAGTCCTCGGACATCATAGGCTTTGGATATGCTTCAGCGACCACCATTGGCGCGATGGTGGAAAGTTGCATATTTTGAAGGGCAGAGATCTTGCCTTCATTGACCGGGTCGCGAGGAATGATTAAACCTCTATAAAAAACCCTCAACCTCAAGGTGTGTTACGCGCCGATGAGGTGAATGGGTGTTGAAAACAAACACTCACTAGCGGACAACCTCTGGGGCAACTGCCGCACCTCAGTTGAGCAAGGCTTAGTGGCGTGATGCGGGGGCTCCACGTCACCGGACATTTATTTCCTCCGAACTCGTGGGACAAAATGACAGATTCTTGTTTTCCCCTGCCTTGCGGAGTGGGCGAGCCGCAGGGTAAGTACCACGCCTCAGGATCTTCGAAGCGGCCGAGGGTTGACGGCCCTCCCACTTCAGAAATCTCAAAGCCAAAGTTACAGAGCATTCCCTACGAGAATGTTTATGTCGTTATGACTCGTATAGACGGGACACTTGAAAAAGTGTCCCCGTTCTATATTTATAAAGGTTTAGAAGGTCTCGTTGGTTCACTGAAGACCATTAAAAGGTTAAGAAATGGTACAATGCTGCTTGAGACAAAAACAAGCAAGCAAGCGTTGAAACTACTTGATTGTACTAAGCTTGGCGAGTTCCCTGTAAAGTGCGAACTACATGCTGCACTTAATCGCAGCAAGGGGGTCGTAAGTTGCAGGGACATTATGGAAATGGCAACAAACGAACTTGTTGCAGAATAGAAGGCTGACCATGTAGTTGTGGTCAGCCAGATCATGAGGAAGGTAAATGGTGTTCTGGAGAAGACCAGTTCCTTCATCGTGACTTTTGACTGTCCTAAACTACCAAATGATCTGAAGGCTGGATGGCTGAACCTGCCGGTCCGTCCCTTTATTCCGAATCCTCTGCGCTGTTTCAAGTGTCAGAGGTTTGGATACACGACAACATCGTGTAAGAGACGTGATACCTGTGGAAAGTGCGGAAAGGAGGCACACGAACCCAGCGTCTCATGCCCAGGGCCTGCAAAGTGTATTAATTGCACAGGCAGTCACCAGGTATGGAGCAGGGAGTGTGTCGCCTTTCTCGAAGAAAAGAGAGTGCAGGAAATAAAAACTACGGAGAAGATCCCGTACGGTGAAGCGCGGAAGAAATACAGGGCATTACACCCTGTATTTTCTACTAGTTACTCCACCGCAGCCAAGACTCCAAAGCAGATGAAAACCGTATCTGTTCTACGACAACGTCGTGCACATGTCATTGCAAATGCGGAAAGAAAAATTCTTCGGTCGTTCCTGTTAAGTCACAACCACCTACAACAACGCCTACAAAGAAACCATCTAATCCAACAAAAACATCAAGTAGTATTAAACTTACCACCGTAACCACAAAGCCACAGACAAAGACAAAACATGGTTCTATAGCTAAACCCGTGAACCTTGTTGAATCTTTAAAAACATCGAAAACACTTTCCAAGAAATCGCAGAGACGTAGAAAGAACGTCTTTGTACTTTCTTCCTCCGAGTCAGAATGTGTAATTTCCGACGGTGAACCGGAAATACACATTCACGAACCTGACCCCGAAGGCTCCACACAGTAATGACTTCCATACTTCAGTGGAACCTTAATGGCTATAGAACTCAACGTGAAGAGTTACAACTCTTAGCGCGTCGTAATCCGATATGTATCTGCCTACAAGAGACACACCTTTCACCAGAACACTCATCCTCACTGCGAGGATACAGCGGCTTCAGATATGACGACACCACGGGAGATCGAGCAAGAGGTGGAGTTGCCGTGTTTGTTAGAAACTCTATCATCTGCTCGCCTGTTCTCCTACAAACACACATCCAGGCTATAGCAATCAAAATTCTATGACCGTGTGTTCTATATATCTTCCTCCGACACTAGATTTTTCGGAGACCTCCCTCAGAGATTTAATTCATCAGCTCCCTCGACCATTCCTCCTCCTTGGAGATTTCAACGCCCACAGTGTACTGTGGGGCTCGTCGAGCGATNCCCCCAGTCGCCGACTGCTGAATTGTCTCTTTGAGCGGGAAGATTTATGTCTACTGAACACCGTGAAAATGACCCACTTCGCATTTGGCACGCGGTCATTGACTGCTATAGACCTATCAGTTTGCTCTCCTGAAGTTGCTGATATCTTTCAATGGAAGGTAGAAGATGATCTGCATGGTAGCGACCAACATCCTATCTGGTTGTCCTTGCAGGAACGTGTGACTATTCCCGAAAGCAAGCCACAGAAATTGATTCTCAGTAGGGCTAATTGGACAGAGTACCGTTCCCTGTCTGCCTTCAGAGAAACGGGTAGTGTCCAAGAGAGGGTCGACCATCTGACCCAGGCTATTCATCACGCCGCTGAAGAATCCATTCCGAAAACATCCATTATTCCGCGAAGACCTCATGTCCCCTGGTGAAACGACGCATGTCGGTCCGCCATTCGGGCAAGACGAAGAGCATTGCGGACATTTAAGGCTAGTCCATCTCCGGAAAACCTCGCCGCATAT
>NNCF01128286.1:168419-277304 GCA_002313205.1 Laupala kohalensis
AGGTTCTGCACTATTTCTTCCACTTTTTGGATTTGTATTTCCTCATACCAATTTGTTCACTCCTCTTCCTCAATGCCATCGAAATCACCTTTTGTTTTATTAAGTTTTGTAAAATCAACTGACACATTCCCTCCCATTTCGTTGTTTCAATTGTATTTTGTTTCAAGGTATGTATCATTTCCCGCCTACGCAGTTTTTGAACACCAATTACATACGGTATTTGTTTATTCTAATGAAATCTATAAAAGAGGCTTGATATATTTTCTACGATATCAGTCAATTTCTGTAACAACTAAAGGTGTCGAGAAATATTAATATTTAGATGAACGAAGAACTACAGCTCTCCAAAAGGAACGACTGGGGTCAACGATTCAATGAAAGAACTCGTTTTTAGGGAATCGTTCGTTCACGAACGTCACATCTCTAAGTACAATAAAGAGTGAGCATAAAATAATAATGTATGTACAAGAATTTCATTATAATTATTCAGAACATATATTATTATGAACAAGTTAAGCTGCTAATTATAAGAGGGAGGGAGTACAATGGAAGAAGTACTGATTTAACTTTCTAAATACAATTTACTGTCACTGTCTTTATTTTTTCAATAACAAATTGATATAAATACAAATAATTTTGTCGGTTTCTGTCTTTTTGTTAACAGTGGATTCATGTTTAATAATATGCAAGGACTCTTTAATAAACAGGCAACCAACATTCAATGTAGATCCATAATCTACATAAAACAACTGTCTGAACAGCTAAAGAACGTTTGGCAACATGGTCAACTCAAGATTGCCTTTAGCAATTCCAGAAATGTTTAGTAAGTTAAAATCCAAAACAGAAAAGGATAAATTGAGTGGACTAGTTTACATGGTGTCATGTGGTGGGTGTGGCCATGTCTACATCGGACTAACAAATCAGTATTTAAAATGGACATTATCGCCTAGTTAGTGACATGCAGCACAGTTCTACAAAAGGTTGCGTTTTGTTACATTTTAAATCGTAGACATAATATGTTCGTTATGGTAGGTTTTATTCATTGGATGTCATATCAACAATACTTTGGGTTACTCGGTAAGTTTTTCATACATTTGATGAGTACTATTGTTGTTTTTATTGTATGCTTTGTATAACTTTCACACTATTCAGCTCTGAAGATGGAGCAATAAATGTTCCGAAACGTCAGCTACTACCAATCGTTTGTTTTGTTTGCTCACTCGTGATAAAACCTATCCTTGCATAGCTTATACTGTACGAACGAGATTAGTGATGTAATTCAACTAACGCAATTTACACTTTACTTACACTTTGTTAGTAGTAAGTAGATAGACGTGTAACTTGGTTATTTATTGGATTTTTTGGTGCACGTATTGAACTTTTTTCGTGCGTATATCGAGCTCTGGTAATTAATCTTAACTGGTTTGCATTACTTTACGCGTGTGAATTAAGATTGAATATCCTGTTATTGTTGCGTTAGTGTTGGATCAATTTTAGAGCGTCATTATTCTATTATTGTAATGGAAATTCCCGTGAAGCAGGAATAGCTCAGCGTGCGCTTGGGAAACGAAACGAGACCGTCGGAAGTCCATTGACCGCCCTTGTGCATCCGGCTCAGCTCACATGAGTTCTGCATTTGACTTCTAAAAGAACCCCGCGCTTCCTCTCCTCCCGTACCACGTGTTTCCACTCGCATGAATATCGGTGACCCATCCCGCGTCCCTTCACATCTACCTTTATTTGTTCTTCCCCCTCCCTCCATATCTCATTCTCGACCTATTTCCTTTTCGTCTCTGCATTCGTGTGCCTGTCCCTCCCCTTCCCCTGCTTATAACTTCTGCCATTCCTTCTTGTTTTTTTTCTCCGCTTTGATTACCCCCTCGAGATCCTCCCTAAAGTCTCGTCCCATTACGGTTCGCCCTATTTCTATCTGTCCCCCTCTCTTAACCACGGCGTGCCACTGCGTTCCCGTCTCGCCGTATCATCTCTATACCTCATTCCAGTCGTTTCGTTGCTATTTTCCATCTGTAACTTCACAGGAAGAAGAAATTATTCTCTAGGGATCGTCTGTTCTCGTTACCAGATGCAATTCCGTAGATGAACTGAAATGACCCAGTTTCTCGGCATAACGTCTGTTATAAATTAAAACATCTTTCCGGTTGTCCATGAACCTTTTCAAATTTCTCCTGGAAGGGTTTTGACGAAAGAAGGTATATGGCTAAGGATTGGCAGCCAGGAAAGGTATTACATATTTTGGTCACTGAGAAGTCATTGAGTATCGTAACTATGTTGTGGATTCCAACTGTAGTACATTCACTGCTAAGTGGAACAATAGATATGCGTCTTCGATGCCGGTTTAAGGTAGTACTAGCAGGTAGAATTAAGTAACTAAAATATCTTACATCAGCATAAATAAACAGAGTTACATGCACTTATTATGATTTTAACTTGAAAAATATGCCTCACCAGTCATTTAAATGAAATAATTTCTATTAAAATTGATGGTGAAATATATTGCGTCTTATGGAGTAAACACTTATTTTCAAAAAAAACAAAACAACAACTTTCAAATCACTAAAGTGATGGAAGTTTACTTTGATTTGTTGTAAATTTTCCATAGTAAATTTGCATCACTTTTATCATTTGAAAAAAGATTTTCACTTTTTCCGAGGTAAGATCACAAAACCGTTGTGGTCGGTCGCCATGTTAATACATGCTCTCGTGCGTTTCAAACGTGTCAAGCGAGTTCTTGAATATACTATATTATCTTTGTACTATATTATTAACTGATAGATAGAAATTAAATCATGTTTTTTCATCATTATTATTGATTTTGTTGTGTTTTATAAAAATAAGAGAACAATTCTACATCTCAGTAATTTGACTTACTTGGAGTGCTAGTCCCACCTTAAGCGAATATACACATAAAGTTTTAAAAAATTATTAGCACGAAAAAATGTCAGTAACCCAAAACCTTTTTTGTTGGTAATTCTCGTTCGTGTAATAGTATGATTAGAATGGGTGTGTTTTCTATTCCGTTTTCTTCTCTTCAATCCTCGTGCTTGATTTGGTATTAGAATTTCAGTCTGTTGGGATCGCTGCTTAGTGGAGTGCTGTGGGGCGATAGGAGGATTCCGAACGCGAAACCGCACAGGTGCCTGAGCCTCGCTGTGCGATGGCAGAGGTAGTCTGTCTACGCTAAGCGGATTGCTTCCTTCCATAGCCTGACTCACGCGTTTGCGTGTTTCCCCGTATGTTTATTGAACTTCCTATGAATTACACAAATCCTTCTTTCTTGTTACACGTGGAGGAAAAGGTCTCATAATTGTCTCTTATCGACACATGTTACGAAAATATTCTTATGACCCTCCTGCCACTTCGCCCAAAATATGTTTATGATTTGGTTGCTATAAAACTCTTTAAGAGAGGAAAACTAAGAGTATTTCTTGAACTAGCGCAGCGAAAATCCGAAATGTTGGTATTTAAAGTATGTTTCTGAGTAATAAAGAACTATTTTTTTTTAATCTTGATATTATTTATATAAAGGTGAAAAATTATTACTTTCATGGAAATCCCGTTTGTGAAGAATTCGACTTGTTAAGAAATTAATAATACTAATATTGTTTTTCGTTAATTTTCACAGCTTTAATTGTTTGAAGAAAAAAAAATTTGTGCTAAAAGCAGTATTTTTCCGAACATTCTCTCAGTGCAAAACATCTCTGAACACAGGAACCTCTTTTGGTGACAGAGTTACGTGCCTCAACGGGTAAATGCTAGGAAAGGAGCACATGACAAGCAATCATAACTCACAGGCTTTCATATTTCTTCATCTCGTCTAGTTTTGTTCAAAGTTCCATTTTCGCTTTAGCGTTCCTGTTCTATGATACGTGCCCCGTATCTCTTGTATCTCCAAATTAAGGCGGTTTTATCATTCAAAAATTTACTTTTATATGCTCTAAGACTGTTTTAAAAGGAAACAAAAATCTGTATCCTCAAATTCTTTTTTAGGATTCTAGGAACATATGAAAATAATAATAATAAATTTATTGTCAAAAAACAGTACAAACTGCGTATGACCACGTGGAGGGNGATTTCACATGAATTCCACTTTGAAGGGTTTCCAAAGAACGGTTTTATCTCCGAACTTCTTCCATGCAGTCATTTCTTCTATCACGATAGGTTTCAATGGAGATCTTGCACAAAATGACCAATTTAAGATACATTACAATGAAATTTAAATAACAACTTAAAACATATTTAAATGTCTAAATCGTAAACTATTTAGAATTTCATTCCATAAATATTTAGACATGAAAATTGGTTCTTATTTCGATTCGAGAGAGCTTAAATTTAGCCGGATTAAAATCAGAAAACCCTCATTCTCAGAGATCGACACCTGTCTTGATTTCTACCATAGATCCCATCTTTTACAATCCAATTTGATGGGCAAAAAAAGTTAGGGGAAACCAATGTATTTCATTTCCTCGTGTTGCATGCAGTTATACCATAAACAGAGCTATTTACACACCGAGTTCTCTGCAATCTCGGAGCCACGCCATGGTAACCTTAACCATCAATTTGCAGTCTGAAGTGCAAAAACTGTCCGGAAGATGCTCCTTTCTCTTGTAAGTAGGTAACGTAAATTTCATTGCGAATCACCTCAGGAAAATTTCATTTTTGCCTCGCGCATTTCCTCTAAACTTTGAACGTTGTGAAATTAGACACTATGTATCAGTCAAATTGATTTGACGTTGGCTAATAAAATTAATTTTTATAAAGTTCACTGAGTCTGTTAAAATTATTAAGGTATTCAAGTTCTCATTTTTTGTTTCATATTTGCGGTAATTTTATTAATTAACAATTACATCAACAAATTTAATTAAATCTATATGATTATGAAACAATAAGCTACTTAACAGTTCTTAAGGAAGCAAGGGACTATCTAATCAATTCAGCTGATAATGATTCAAAGTGAATGTTTATCATTCATGTACATTTTCTGTTCAATTTGCAGTGGTGAAATAAAGTATTGGGCGATTTAAAAAAGAGACAAAAACTCATAATTGTTCCAATTATTGACGAATATAACTCATCCATATAATATGCAATTATTAAAATTTATGTACTTTGTAATCTAAAATTAATTTACTTCTTAATATCATAGAATAATGCTTCATAATTTAGATTTATATCTCCTACCAATGGGTAGAGAAGTTATAATCACATGTAATACAAAAGTCCTATGTATTACTTCCAAGATATTTAATTAAAAATGTATTATATCAGTACTTTTGAATTCATAATTTCCAATTTTTTACGTCCTGAAATGTATTTTACGAAAGATTTTTTATCGCGTAATTCTATGTCCCCACCTCAGTAATTTCTGATTCGCAGTATTTCCGACAGTGATCGAGTTTTATATTCTTTGGTACTCTAAACGAAAAGAAAAACGGGGCGGATTCGCTCTCCGTTAGACCGAAATGGGTAAAGTCTTTCCGAATCCTTCACCAAATGTTTGTTAAGTGGAAGAAAATGCTTGATTGCTGGGACCTCGTCTCATCATAAGCAATCTATTAAATCATGTATAAATAATACAACTATTAAGATTGAATTTTTATTTATGTAATTCAATAGTTATGGAACAAAATACAATTTGACCTCGCAAATTGAAACGTATATTGAGATCAAAGATCATGTTACTAAAATAATCGCGACTGAAATCAATTTGCAAAAAATCTGTAGAAATCTTGACTTTTTTTAATATTATATATTTGGCGTGACTTACAATTAATGAGAGGATGGAAAATATGTTAAATTACGCATGAAACATTTCATTTTTATTGAATAATTGTCCATAGCCTCATGTTAAGTAAATAAAAGTGGTTTTGAGGATTTCCTTCGGATTTACAGCTATATTCCAATTTAGTACTAGTGCTCCAGGATTAAGAGATCTTCACTTTTCAGGAAGAGGTCAATAAAGGAAACACAACTCCATTTGAATTTAATGAGGTGTTTCCTTTTGATTATTAATACGAATAATGTTCTCTCGCGACTAATGGATCCTGTAACCTTGTTGCTTTGTACTAGAAACTTTCTCAATTGTGTTTTCTCGTAACAATTTCTCTTCCGTGTAGGTTTTATGTAAGTTGCACTCCGTAGACGGTCATGAATTCGTTACTATAGGAATTAAAAGACCATCACGGTGAGAAAAATGAGGTTATGTAGAGTGGTATCGCCATTCAGTATACATAATTGTCTAAATGTAGAAGTGCCGCATATTCCCCTTCGCCTTGTTATGAAAAAAAGCCAAGTAATCTATAATTTTACACCCTGTTACAATGAATTATAGACATAGTATGCTTAGAGTAAAGTGTTTTATGAAATTTATTTTAAAAACAAAGTTATGTATCTTTGTTTTTAATTTTGTAATATTTTGGTATAAATACAAATAATCTAATATTATTATTACTCAAATCACTCTGAACACCTGTAGATTTTTTTTAGTAAATAAAAAAAGATAAGTACTTCCGTTTTACTGTTTTGCTCCTGTTACTTCCGTGTTATTGTATTTGTATGGCTTCAATTTTTACCCCGCTCATCGAAACACAAAGATCTAGTACTCAACACACGAGGCCAGATACGTTTTTAGGGGGGGAAAAATTCTAGAAATATTTGGAGTTATAAATATAAACTGTAATTAAGATTAAATGAGATAATGAGAACTAAATATAAACTGTAATTAAGATTAAATGAGATAATGAGAACCCAGGAAATGACTATGTTGGGAACTTTGGAATGAGAGTAATCCAAATAAATGAATGAAAACAAACGTACACTGCACTCTACTCCTTTTGCAAGTAGATACTCAAAATAAAGTACCAGTATTATAAAATATATTTATTCAATCTCAATTTTAACAAAATACATTTGGATGTCGGAACTTGTTAGTATTAAAGTAACTTCCTATGATATGTTTATTAGGATTGTTTATGTCACTAGCTTCATAAACATGGAGTTAGAATACAAATCAGGGACCTCATGGTCCACAGAAGAGTTTAATTCATTAAAGCGAGATCATTCTTGAAATGAGAGAAAAATGTAAAATTCATTTTAAAAATACAAAGTTTATCTACTTTTGAGGTATTGCATGTAAACAATTAAACACAATCGTTCACAGGTTATACATTTCAAATTCGAGGTGAGTCGAGGAAACGCTAAATTATGGGTATTTTCTAGAATAATATAGAACAATGATTCGAAATTTTGTTTTTTATTTTAAACTGAATAAATGATGTTACCTTTGTGATAAAATAATTTTCATACACGTCTAGTAGATCTGCAGTCAAACTCGGGCATCCATTTTTCTCCACGAACAGGTTTTGTTTTCTTATATTTTTATCATATTCATTTTATTGCATTATTGTTGCAATTTTTGTCTCAATTATGTTGTATTATAATTATACGTAAATGTGTTTAGGTATTTGGGGGAGGGGGGGGTTAAGTCATTAATATTTTATAAAAGTACTCATGAAGGTGAGAGAATTTCTTGTGTTAATACATCGACTGCTAGGTGATAAATTATTTTTTGTGAAAGACATAATTGTTCGATTTGATTTGTTTCTTTGTTAAATACCAATATTTTAAGAAAATCTATTAGCGAAGGTTAAATGCTATATATGATAAAGAAACGTAATAGCCATGGAATGTCACTCGGCGGAGACATGATTAAGTAAAAGAAAAGAAAAAAACCTCCAAGAAAACATATGGTTAGTGAGTAAAGTTAGGAAACAATCTTATAATATTGTAATTAAGGGGAAAGATGCAATATGCAAAGTGTAATTTACAGGTTTTTTAGTAAAAATTGCTATAATGGACAGGCTAAAAGTTAATTACAGATGCGAATCAAAAAATATCAACGTAACATAAACACACAATAATATGACGTTATTTCATTACACCGTTTACATTTAGATCATTCTCCTACTCACACCCCGCCAGTGGATCACGTGGTAGTGTTGTCACTCATCACCGAGTCATCGCGGGTTCGATTCCCGTTGGGGCCAGAAAATTTGTAGTTTTCCACATTAATGTCCCAGTTCATACAGCTGTGACTTCTGAAAAGCAAACATTCCTTTCTCTATCCAGTTCCTCTTAGTATCAATAACTCTAAATATTACTAACTACTTCTACTAACCCCACCATGTGGGCCAAGTTGTTGTTAAACCCAGCACTCCGGCCCACCTACTAACAATAGTCCTACCACCCACCTTCTACCTTCAGTCTCACCCCAGAACGCTACATTTCACATTTACAAATACTACAATTCAAAGAATTGGGATGTTTCCTTATTTCATCGGGAGTCAAATGACAACAAATGTTTTTCTTCCCTTGGGACTTTAAGAGCTCGTCAAGGTCATTAGATCCCTTAAAAAATTATTCCAGAAATGTTACACATCAAATTTCCTAAAAACACATTGTATTTACAAACGGACACATAAAAGTTATTGAAAATTTATAATTATTTATTTTTGTTTTCTGCTTTGGTGGTTTGTTTCTCATATTATCTATTTTTCTATTGAATTGTTTTATTTTCATAAGGAGTTATCTCGTTTGTTTCTTTGTTACCAAGATAAAATTAATACATTTGTTTACACTACATTCACCTGACAATGGCAGTAATCCACTGTTGAAACGTGATATTCAATAAAAATAATCTACGTACTAAGTCGAAATAAATATTTCAATTAAATTATGATTGCAGACGTGAATAATGTCAAAAACAACTCCTGTTTGGATGTGTGATTGATGATTGTTTTAGTGGCACGGAGGCCGCGTTCCCACCACGCCTCCCCGAAGCGGATGGTTCTTGAATGACTCAAAGGGTTGATTAGTATTTGATGTCGATGAGTATTTGCATTGGAAAGAATGCTTGGCAGGGGAAATATGAGATAACGGAATGTAGAGGGTTCGGAATATACGACGCGAATGCGCTAAAAATAACACGACTTCTCTCTCAGTGATGTCGCTGTTCGATACTTACAAAAAAAAACAATATTTATTTGCTGTTTTAACATAGAACCACAAATAGTTGTTAGAAAGATGGGAACATTTTATTCACTTGATCTCCCACAGAAGGGAATGTGATCACTAGTAGAGACATCAGTGGCATAACATGTATGAGAAAACGTGCGCAATTATGTTGCGCTAGAAGTTAGGAAATACAAAACTGTTCACGATAAAACTGACACGAACCAAGACTTCGTTAGTCTTCCACCGGTATTGCTACACGAATCGCGTGCGAAGCAGGATCCTCACGCACAGAGTTCTACGGCGGTGAGAACATTCATGCCAACATTTTTTATTTTTTTTCGTTAGAAAATTAATATTACATTCCTTACGGTTTCCGGAATGTTTTATGATGTGGATAAACGAGTCCTTTCGTGCATTTGAGTATTATACTTTTAACTCAGCGAAACTTTGATTTAAGTTTTGATTTTACATTGATTAAAAATTTTGTTATCCAGAAGAATATTTGCTCAAAATAAATTTTTTCTTAGTTTCTCACGATTTAGGGGTAGTAACAAATATCTTTTACAATGCAAGTTATTATATTTTTCCTAATGTTACGTTTTCAGCATAAATGCGTTCTATAAAAGTATACGCTTGTTTGTTTTTACGTTTGCTTCGTATCAGCGACAGTCTCTTGGGAAGGAGAGGAAAAAAACTGTATTCTGTTCTTAAACGCAAGCATCTTTGGTAATTTACGTTACCTAACTTCCACTCACTTATACTTGCCAAAAGTATATAATTAGTCGATCAAATGAAATGATACTTTCTGTAAAATATTTGGAGGTTAGTAACTAATGAATGCCCGTATGAACCCAATGAAAATTAAGTGAATAGGGTTTGAAAATTAATCAGAGAAATTTGGAGATGTGGTTGTCTGTGGATTTATTTTCTTGTTTTACATATTTTCTTTAAACTCATTTTGAAAGACAATGTATGACTTTTAATTGGATATTAGTGTAATTAAGAAGATAATGCCTTACTTACAACAATATGTTGTTTTTGAGAATTAATTGCTATGTGACGAACGACAACAAAACAAAATAAACTTGACATTCCAACGATTGTAGGACACGATAAATCCGTGTATTAGATATGTTTCAAATTTAAAAAATGCATTTAATTGTGTTTATCTGTTTGCAATTGAAGCTAGTTATCCTAAGATAGATGACTGTCAATCCTTACTGTATTTATCTACCAGAATTATAAGATATACGAGTTTTAAGAAAACAAATGATTGTAACTTAGAATGTTCTGCAAAAAGGCAATTTATATAAAATAACATCTAGGTGATATAAGTAATCTAAAAATACATAGAGGTGAAAAAGAAAATATTTTCATCGAGAATTGTAATACATACATTAGAATCCAAATAATGAATATAGTTTCCTTGAGAAATCCCTTCCAGAAATATTTTAGAAAATAAATTTTTTCTCTTGATCAAATTTTGGAGGAGGAGCTTCTTCATTTTAAACTATACTCATTGAAGATATACGAGTACCTCCTAGTCCACTCAAGTCCGAAGTGACTGTTCCTAAAAAGTTTATTATTATAAACAAAAATATTTATTGAATTACTACTAAAGCATCGTATTTTTGAAAGTGACAATGCTTTAAGATAAATTTATTATAAAATTAAAGTTAAATTAATCAATACAGCAACATATAGGAAGAAAGATGAAAAACACTTTCGTTTCTGGATTTGTTGAGAAGTTTAATTCGTACTTAGTTGAAACATGTACTTTTATTGCTAGTAGTAAAAAAATCAATATTATTTTAACCGCTATTTAATCAAATACTTAATCTCAATATCTGGATTACACTTTTGCATACATGCTTACTACATCAGTGCTTTTGAAACAATTTATTGGCTCTTGGAATATGTCCCAGTTTGCAGATGCTGATTCATCTATTCACATATCGCTGTAATGCTAATATTAGATACGTGACGTCCGCGATCCCATCGCTTTTCTACCAGTTAATAGCACAGTGAGTTCGTCCGAGATAATTACTCAACGAAAACTTCAATCCAGCCCAAGTATTACCGCAATGGTAGCGACTAGGTTTGTTTGTTTTTTTGTTTGTTTGTTTTTGTGGGGCTTTAGGGCTCGTCAACATCGAGGTCATTAGAGCCCATGGTAGCGACTAGTAGTTTACTGATACACAACTAATTACTTTGGGAATGCTGCCACCACTGAGTTTGACAACAGAAACTAAGAAAGATTAAGACTGAATATTATGTACAAAAATTTACATAAGTTATTTACAGAAATATACAACATGGAAAGTATATGTGTGAAATACCTCCATTCAAACTCCCAGAGCTGACGGCTCTGAAACATTACACATTGATTCAGCACGTTGCAACCCGCAATTTACCTACTCCAGCCTCTGGCATCGAGGAAGAGTCAATATATCGGTTCGGCGTCCGACACAGCCTCCCTGTTTGAAAATCTCGCCTGCGCGTCTGCACCCGAGGTCACTGAAGCACCCTGGAAGCACCTCTGTCTACTCAAGCGATGCACACTACACCACATAGTTCCCATTGTTGTTCACGTCCCTTCATTGTCGCACACGGAGAACTACACTTTTCCTGGAAATTGTTCCTCAAGCTCCCGTTATTCTGGCTGACTCCATTGTTAATAAAATATAATTTTGTCCCAGCGAATGTTTGAGCGCTCTTTTGACGACGCTACAGATATCACGCTAAAACACGTGGAAATTCTCTCCCAAAGGGAGACTTCAAGGATGTTGAGATAATCCATTTTTAAGAACTGGGTCGAGTGGCAGCTCGCGTTGCTCTGTTTTTTTGCTTACTTCCTCAGCACGTGGTCGGTTGTATCTCATCTGCACTTCGTTATCGTATGTTTCCTGCGGGCTTTCTGAATGATGATATTCGTGTAAGATAATTTTAACGTTAAGAATCTTAACAGTTATGGTACCCGACAACACTTTTTGGGTGACTTCGCAGAATATAACGAAACAATTATGTCCATCAGATAGAAAAACTCCATTAATACACACGCTTTATCTTGAAGCTTCGTGATGGTGATGATGTTCGGGATGTAGACAACTATGATATATTTATTTACTTATATTTTTTTCTGCTTTTTGGCGAGGATCAGATCATGAGGCCTGCTCTTCCACCCAACCGTTGGACTTGGGAATGAGAGATGTTGGGTTGCCAGGAAACTTATGGTACCGAACCAATATTTGTCTGGAGTAGGTGAGGGAAACCCAAGTGAGAATCTCACGTAGTTCGGCCGAGCAGGGTTTGAACCCACGCTCTACCGCTCAGCAGGATAGTGGAAGGGAACACGCTATCACTAGACCAGTCGATATAATGAAAAGAAATTCGATGTGACGAAGTCGATGTATTCTCACAGACTGTCATCCCTGACTGTCTTGCGATTCATTGGAAAATCTGTTTTAAGAATGCACAGGTGGGAAACCTCGACATTGAGGAGGAGCCAATGGGAATCAAGAAGTGAATTACGAAATGACATCCAGTGCAGTATGTAAGCGGCGTTCAAATGTTTTACTATGATATATGTAAATCCTTTCAACGAATGCTAGTAAGAAGAATGGTTGGTTTTGAGTATTTCACCTTTTCGAATCAGATATAGAGATGAAATTACGACTGGTACGTCCATGACGAATCTGGATTAGTCTTCCTCTAAAGAATAAGGTAGGCATTGGATTTAGCGTTCCGATGATTGGAGAGACAAATCTTAAATCATTGTGCTAAAGAAGTCCAGATAATAAGGTGATTCATGATCACTCCAAAAGTATTTAAGAATAGAGAAATGATACATTAAACTTTTATGCTTTTTTCTTAATGCTAAAGTTTTGAATATGATTTGCTTTTAATATTCCAAACGTTAAATAGTAACAAATGTACATATAATTATTAGATTAGGTAATAATTTGAAATATATAGTGAAGCTAAATCCAAATGCGTGGATCGGTCGCTGCTTGTCGAAGTTTATGCTGACAACCAGGGTTAGGATTTTTAGACGCGCACTTTTTTTCGTAGGATAAATAAAAGCTCTTCGGAAAGATACCACAGTGTGAAATTGTGTCTCTTGATGAGAAAGGAAGCATTTTTTAAGTTCCTTTTCTTTTACCTTTATCCTCTTTTTCTTCCAACCGTATAGTCCCCAATTTTTCCTTTTTATTGTAGCTTTTCAATTATCTTCTAGAGCGTATTTTATCATTTTGAAGGGATATAACGTATGAGTTTCATTTCATTTATATATGACTTCGAATCAATCTTAAATATTTAAGTAACTTTCTACTCATGTCCCCTCAGTTTGCATCGAACATACGAATAGTAAGCCTATCTCTTTTCAGTAAACGCGACTGCGATCTTTTTTTTTCTTGGGGTTTTAGGGTTCGTGAAAGTTAAGCTTATTAGAGAAAAAAAAACATTTCCATAACTCATGACAACCGTGGCCCCCTGTACGGGGGACTGAAAGCACACCTGCAATAATGGAAAGTAATTGAGTGTAAGGCTTCTTTCTCGCACTTGACCGAAATGACGTCTTTTAACACTGAAATTGGTAGTATGATCGTGAATGTTTGTTACTATGCAAGTGTATTACGAGATTAATATGAAGTTTGCCCGACTGGCTTCTGTTGTTGTCGCAAGACGCCTTAGCATCTACAAAAATATTCTAGTTCCTAATAGAACCAGCTTATTTTTATGATTAACAGATGCTTAATGCCTTGAAGTACAACAGTTTTATTTTTCCCCTTCTTCTAATGAGCAAGAATTTGATGTCAGGATTATATCTTGAATTAGTTTAGTAAAACAGAACCTTTTTGTCCCCTTTTTACCTTATGTTACCACCTTTTTTCATATTAAATTTGCACCTAAAAATTCTAACCCTGCTAATAACCTAATTTCCTCAGCCAATACGTTTACTTCTTTACCCTAACGGTGATATATTTCATTTTTTATAATAATTTTGTATTTTCTAAAAATTTAGTTAATGTATCTCTTTTGTTTTTCTTCACTTTTTAGATTCGTGCTGTACTAACCGATAAATCTCTTAACGTACATACCTTTTAATGCACTGCACCATAAGAACAAAATCACTTTTACCTCATTATACAACAACCAGATCATTCGGTACAAGGTCTATATGATCCAAGGATTATATCTCCTGCTCAAATCGAATCTCCTCAGCGCTGTGTTAGCCAGTCCTGTGGAATAGCGAGCACGTGGTGCCGTGCAACACTAGCGCGCCTCCAGCGGATTCGCTTGTCAATCTGGCTCCCTGTAATTACGCCGGCACAGATTGAACCACACCCACAGAGATCGGTGCTTATCAACTGAGGCGTAGCTTATGCTATGGGGCAACTCTTGCCTCCAACACACGAGAAGCTGAGTATTGACGTAAATAATAAAAAAATACTTCAAGCACACGAGAAGCGAATTTCACAATAAAGCATAATTATGAATCTTCCTTATTGGACCAAATGTTTCCATTGCGCATGCAGGGTACGGCTGTCTTGTACTAATATACTCTTAATATCATCTTTAAGACATTTAACTTTTTTTTACCGCATTCGAGTTCAGATTGCAACGTAGAGATATTTTGAAACTACGAATCCTGTAGTAGACCTAGACTGTTTATGGTTTTGAAACTACCGATTCCGTTTCGATACCTGCTACGGACAAGTCAGTTGATTGGTATAATGATCAAGAAGTGTGGGTTGGCAATATAGTACTTTTAATTTTGTTGCGGATTTTTTAAATCTTCAGTTGTTGTTTTACTTTCTTTTGAACAATTACAGAAAATATCTATGAAATAATTTAATGTGGCCGTTCTATTACAAACACAATTATTTTCGTCCTGTTTTGTAAGATTACGTAAGTATGATTTTTACTTAATATTAAATACTTTGCATATATAGCAGCTTTAGATAGTCTCAGAAAAATAGGTCCATCTTTCAAACAGAATTATGAAACAAGTCCAATTTCAAACATCCATAAATTTCGACGAACTAAATATAGGTGGCTGTAGATAACGCAATCGTATTGGAGTATTTTTGGTTCTTTCGATTAACTGCTGTTGTAGTTTATCCGTTGACAGCTTGTGATGCTGTTGATGAGAATTGGCGATAGAGAATGATGGGTCATTCGACGGGCTGATATTGGGCAATATAAAGGAAGAATGAACACGTCGACATTCGTGACGATTAGACAATAAATCAGACGAAATGAGTGTTGCTTACCAGCACAATGCATTTTAGGGACAAATCAAATGTTACCTTTCGTATTATTAGAACAAATTTTATTTTATTGTTAGTGATTACAATAGTTTATTTTCAATGTACGTATTTCTTATGATGTACGCTAAGGGAATGAAAAAGCATTTATTTAAATAAACGTGTGACAGGATTGACTATTCATGTCTTCTTGTGAAATTAAATTCTATTTCCAATTGGCGGTTACAGTTCCAATCAAGTACCAACCAAAAATGTTCGTTAATTTCTTCTTTACTTCATCTTAACTAGTATGCAACGCAAAAGAAAGGTTAAAAAGTGAATTCATTTAATTTAATGATTCAATATCGCGTGGATATATTTTTAGTGTTAACATTTCAGAGTTATTTCTTTTGAAGAAATAATTATTAAAGTAAGCAAAATTATGAAGTTTTGTGTCGTCACTTTCGAAAAATTATACCGGAGATTAAAGACATATGAGAAAGAGGAGTGAAACCTCAGATATAAACTTACTAATCTCCTAATTCGCTATTCTGTTCTCATTAATGGCTTCTAAAAAGTTCAATTTCTTTTATAAACGAGAACAAATGTTGAGTTTCTATATCCTCGTCTTAGTTGTAATTGGTAGAGTGAGAATCTCATTACTACACTGATATTAGTTTTAGTGTCCAACCATGAAATCAGAAAGGAAATCCTGGAGCATTATCTTGTAGTACCAGATTAGAAACATAAATTTGCCGTAGGTTCCATCAAGAGACAAATTTACCGTATTAACTCCAAGCTTCGAGATTGAACGTGGGAATATAAGTACATGTGTCATGGTATTATCATTTTCAACTGTATCTATTGTTTCGAGCTGAGAAGCTCAGTGAACAGAAGCTCAGTGATGTACAGAAAACAAGTGGACTTCCACATCAATGGCTAACTTCTTATTTAAAAGATAGATATACACAAGTAGAAATATCCTATACTAAAAATAAAATACTTGAGCGTTGTCTTTCAGAAACAAAGCCACTTACTTGCGGAGTACCCCAAGGATCAATTCTCGGCCCTATACTCTTTTTATTGTATGTGAACGACATGTCATCATCCACATCAGATTGCAAAATGGTTCTTTTTGCTGATGACACTAATTTACTATGTAAACACGCCAATGCTCAAAAAGTTTTGTCTAACCTTTCGACTTGGTTCCATGCAAATCGTCTCATTGTAAACACTGACAAAACAGTGTCTATGTCATTTCACAATAGTATCACAAAATCTTTACCCCAGGTTTCTCTTTCTTTAAACGGAACACAATTAAAAACTGTTACAAATACAAAATTCTTAGGTCTCCATATTCAAGACAACCTCAAATGGAATTGTCACATTGACAATCTTAATTCCCAATTAAGCAAATTGTGTTACGCATTCCGAATCTTAGTTAACGCAGTTAGTCCACGTATTTCCCGTTGCGTATATTTTGCAAACGTTTACTCCCATTTACGTTACGGCATTACCTTCTGGGGTAATTCCGGTCAGAGTATTCAAACTTTCAGAATTCAGAAGAGGATAGTTCGGATAATTTGTAAATCTCACCCCCGAAACTCTTGTAAACCTTTATTCAAGGAATTAAATATATTAACACTTCCCTGCATTTATATTTATGAAACAGTCGTGTTTGTTAAGTCCGAATTACTGAAGTGCCACCCTTGCTTTATACGAAACAGTCTCGTTCACGAACACTATACACGCAATAGTAGTAATATTCATCGCCCTAGAGTGTCAACCACTCTTTGCCAAAAGGGACCATACCATTCGGGAATCGTTCTATATAATTCCCTGCCCAAGAATATAAAAGATATTATGAAATTTTGGGTACAATAATTTTTATTAATAAATAATTTAAGTTTAATTGGTATTACAATTTTTTGTACTTTATGTATTAAATTTTTCTAATTAAAAAACTGAAATTCAAATTACGTACGTCTTGATTATTTTACATTAAAAAGTAATTAATATAAACATATTTGTTTACTAATAATCGTGAATTCACTGCACATCAAAGACGAAGGTGGCTCAGAAATCACAGATCAATGAATTCCACATAAAAAATACAAAATGACCGAAATGTTACACTTACCGAAAACCAACAGGAACATCCTTTTCAACCATTTTTATTTAAACATACCATTAGGTCTTTAAAAATATATTTTTTTAAATGATGAAAGTACATGATTTTAGTGTACTTTCATGGCGGTTACTTTTTTACAAAAGATGTGTCAATTGATGTCCTGTCTATGGGTTATCATCGCTTTTGTACATGTGATTGAAGTTTTTCGACAACGTTTCGTAAGAAAAAAAGAGTTACTTTTAAATATGTATTTAAACGTCGCAAGAAAATGAAGAACACTGCGGATAATCGAGAATTAACTGATTACATTACATTTGAAATACCATAATGAACATACAATTTAATTTCCTACATAATTTTGGTAAAGGGGAGGGTCTGAGGTAAAACAAGTGGAGGTTAAAGGGGCTAAAACTGATTTCTGAATGAAGTAATCTCGTACAGTACATGTGTCAAAATATTTATATCAACATTAACTCAGCACCAATTCAATAATTGATACATACAATAAATTAAACTAACTTTGTTAACCAGAAAATTACAAACAACGCATTTATCGATTTGCATTCCTGCAGAGGTAAACAAAGTTACCTGTGCTCAGGACTGGTGCACTAACATCTCATACATCTACTAGTTACTTATACTAAATAACTGACTAATGCTCATAATATTTACAGATATTTAAATTTCAGAAAATTATATACTATTTGTACTTTCAGATATTTTGTATATCCCATTTTTAAATTTATTTAGATCACTTGGTTGAAAAGTTTGATTGCAATGATAGAATTTCTTTTAGCTTTTTTTTTTTTTTTTTTTTTTTTTTGGATGTTTTTTTNGTAACTAAGACTACTATAGTTATAAAATAGGGATTCGTAAGCAAATAGTTTGCTTATACTTCGCGTGATATCTTTCTAAAATTTATTTTTATACATAATTCTCAACAATCTATTCTGTATGGTTTGCAAAAGTATAAGTACATTACTGTATGCATCATCCTATACTATTACACCATAACTAATAATACTATGAAAAAAATATTGTATCATTTTTTAAGTTTCCGTTGACATAAATTTTGCTAGTTTATAGAAGGCATAAGTCAAGTACTTTGTTCTTTTTCTTATGACGAAGACATGTTTATGTACTTTTAAATTGTAATCAAAATGTAAATCAAGGTATTTCGTAAGTTCGGCTCTTTTAATTTTTTCTTCACTTATTGCTCCAACATATTACAATCAACAATACCTAAACCACGGAATTGTTTTATTTTTCAAAATAATTTATTGAGGTTGTTGGGAGGCGGGGTCCGGACAACCTGGACCCACCTTACGCAATTATTTTGCTTCCTATGAAACAAAGGGGATCTGTGATTCAGAACTTGGACGACGACGTCGCTTGGCGCACGCGTTGAGGATACTTGACTTGAGGACCTTCGCTCCGCCGTCGGCGCCTTGACGACGCAGACGTCGATTATCCCTCGTCGCGAAGAGTAGACGACAACACGCCCGACATTAAAGAAGAAATCTTGCGAACACGTCTGGACCCATCATTATTTTCCCCAAATTTAAGAACTCGATGTATTCCTTTTCTTCTTTTTCAAAAGATAACGAGGACACAATCGTTAATACTAGCAAAATTAATTTTATAAAACCATGAATAATTCTGATATGTGTGCAATATTTAATGACTCAGAGAGGATAAAGAAGTAGATAAAGATAATTTTGAATCAATAAGAGCTATGTTTAATTTATAATTGATTGTCAATCCATACATCAAATATCTAACCCTCATTATTTTTTAATCCCTTTTGCCAACATGTGACTGATAATACACTGATACTGTTGTAGTTTTCATTTATAATAATAATAATTATACCGTATTGTCAAAAAAGCCGTTACAAAATGCGTATGACCACGTGGAGGACAATAAACTAATTTATTCTCCGGAAGCAAGCAAGGGACCGTCCCATCAATTCCGATCAAGGACCCTAAGGCAGAGGCGGATTTAACATTTCAACACACTTCTAAAAATAAAAATAGTAGGTACGTGTTACAATATTAACAGAATACCAAAAAATTTGTGTTTAATAAAACACAAGAAAGTAATTTCACAAGTACTTATTATTATTATCGAACTATAGATTATTCGCAAAGTATTGATGATAAATCGTAACGATTAAATAACACTGAATTCGAGATTTATTATTTCAATAGACGCCGCCCCTAGGCAAGAGCCTAGCGAGTGTATAAAAAATCCGCCTCTACGCGAAGGAAAACCGGAGAAAAACTCGGGTCAGGATGGACAATTAAACAAAGAAATTTACAATTAAACAAAGAAACATGTCTTAATTTTTATTACATTTTATTACACATCCAAGCAATTAGCTCAGACATTCATATAATTATAATATAAAGAGACAAACCTCGCGTTTTATTCAATTACAGAAATTTTTTTTGAAACATGCTCGATTTGAGACTGCGGCATTATTTTGAATGATGTTGTACGTTATTATACGAAGATTCACAGAATAGTTTCTAATAACTCTGGAAGTTTTTCGTTCCTAACCAAAACGTATTGAGAAGACGTGGATAATTTGTCACGCTGGGCGCGTAACCACCTCAGAAGAATGTCTCCATTATTTTCCAAATTAAATTAAACCGATGAAAGAAATGCATAAAAAGTTGCTTCGAGGTCGTGAGCGCTGAGGCGTCTCGGGCGGCTCCGTCGCCGGTGCGCTGCACCGTTAGATGCGGTGACCACTTGAATGTCGCCGATGAGGTGCCCCACTTGTCGCCACAGTGGGCGAAGCTACAGACCGGCCACGGCAGCGAAGTGATGTTAAGAGTTCGAAACCTTTGCTCTAATTTCGAATTCTACTACTGCTACTGCGTTTGAGAAAGTCCTAATCCCCTTCATCAACAACCTCGAAAATGCGATTCTTTGTATAAGATTAACTATTACCCGGTAGACTTAGTGTTTTCCTTTTGAGAATATTTTATTTTTGGTTCTGTAAATTACCCCGAATAAATTATTATAATTTCTTAATTTTGGGTTCATAGAATTTTTGTATTAACTAATTGTGAGAAAGTATACTTATAATTTAGTATTTTTTGTTATTGTTTCGAGTTATATTGTTCCACTTCACAAGTTACAAAAAGTCATTTTGGCTTAAAAAGTCATGTAAAACCGTTATCTATGTCGAAATAAACAGAAGTCTTAATTGAAATGTCATTCGTTTCTGATTTTTTCTTTTCTACTTTCTAAATGAGCACACATTACACTTATATGACGGAAAACTCGGGAGTGTTCTTCTGGGCTGTTTCAAAACTTCTGGAAAAAATTCATAAATAAATCTGACTTGGTGGGAAAGGAGAATAGCTAGACGCTGGCGCGGTTCGTTAATTAAAATAATAACAGCGCTCAGAATACCATGGTGGGAAATACATTTACTTTATCTGCTAAGAAGTACTTCCAACATATATAATTGTATTATGATATTAATCACTCAATCCAAGATACTAAGTTCTTTTCTCCCATCTTATTTATTCTTTGTTGAGTTGCGATGCCTGATCTTCCAAACAACTGAACTGTACTGAAGTACTGAAACGTCAGAGCAACTCGGTCATCTCACCACCATTACTAATCTCTAGCGGGCACATCTATAGGTTTGCCTGATGGTCACCAGCAATTCAAGCAAAATTCCTTATCTTCTGGAAAGCAACTAAGTTTTCTTTTTCTCTCATATGTTCCATCAGTATTAACCATACTTCGCATTGCTCATACAGCTTCAAGAAGAATGTTTCAAATTTTTACAGAGATTCTTGAAGTATTTTGCTGTTTTGATATTACATGCTCTCTGACGTGGGTGATTTTATTTTACTTTTATTTAAATTTCTATAATTTCTCCTTTTGCACCAATTATATAACTAATAATAATAAAAGCAGAAACTATACAACACATTGCAATAGAATGCACTCTGTTAGCACAGACAGATTATACCCCCTGACACAATCATGTTTCTTATATTATTCATCACAAACTCTGCGGGATATATAAATTAGTAAAATACAATGTCCCCTACCGTAAGTATTCCCAAAACCCATTTCAGAGAACAAAAGTGTAAAATTTACTTTGATATCCTCACCAAGACAATCCTCCACCATAGACTACATAATTCTAATGCACAAACGCAAGAACATCACACATATCATTCATATTGCAGTAACCAACACCAACAATATACAAACTACTTACAACGAGAAAATTAAAGAATATCAAGATCTGAAAACCGAAATTTTTCACATATGGATTATTGAATATGTTTCTATAGTCTCCATAGCCTTGTCCACAAATGGAATAATTTCTCAAAACCTGCATCTGAGCATCAATCAGCTTCAACTCCCAAAAAGCATTTACATATCATACAAAAGACAGCCATCCTTAACACATGTAAAATAGTCAGAAATTTCTTAAATAGTGTTATCGCGTGAAGTTACGATGCTTGGTATATCCCGCACCCTCCCAAATCCAACTACAAGTGACGAAAAAAAATACAATAATAATTCTACTGCATTTAACGTCCATTATATAACATAATTAAATGAAGACTTACAACCTTTAACGAACGAATACGATAATGTGATTTTAAGTTCACAACGTTTCGACTTTTATGTTTGTACCTCCTGGCGACGACTTCAACGACTGAAAGGTCGTAAATCTTTATTTAATTAATTGTGATAATAATATTAGCTGCTAACTCCGACGTGGGATTAGAAAATCCTCCTTCCTCCCTGTGGGGTTCCATGACCCTGTGGTTCCTTGCAATGCCCTTTCTCATTCTCCCACGAGACGTTCCCTGAATCTTCGGCATCCGTTCTCAAGACATCATAGCCTCCGTGTTTTGGTTGTTAACCTTCTTCAAACGTCGTAAATCAAAAAGGGGAATAGTTCCATCTGACATTGTTAAGGATATGTCTTGAAACAAGGAATTGTGAAGGAGATCCTTCATGGAGGTTGGCAAGATCAAGAATTCTCAAGATGGGAAAATCTTAATTGGATATCTTCTCATTATTCCTTGCTATTATTTTTTTAAAAGAAATAAATGTAAGGAAGGCATTGAGAGAAAAGATGATGCTAAGTTAAAAGTAGGGTTTTTAATGAAGTAATTTACTATATGAATTCATGTTGAAATGTATGTATTATATCTACAATATTTTTTAATTATCTTTCTGCTTGACTTTGAATTTTAGAGTTCTGAGTTCTTAAATACATGGTATTATTGAAGTTTATTCCAAAATTTTATCTTACGTTATTATTTTAGTGTTCAAACATGAAATAAAGTTTCTATTATATTAAATTGACTCAATTTCCTAGATGGGGGTTACCGACCCCAATACCTGCCTCCTTTTTAAGACCTTCTGCCTATCACATTATTTCTGTACATAACATTTCTATACTAAAGAACTTCAGCTATTGGTAGGTCCCATATTGCAAAATTTAAAAATCATTGCACTCACGTATTTTATTACAAGAAAAGCGTAGTTCACATTTACTTCGTAGCATGATGATTATGTGGAAATTTTGTATGTTCATTACAACAATATTTCTTTGTTAATAAGTATTTCACAATGAACTATTTTAATGATTCTTATTCTCAAAATTACTCAGCAAGTACGTAAGTTCATGTGGCAGGTATTGAACATAACAACTAGGATTTTTATCAGTTTTTCCATACTTCCATATAACTTCATTTGAGTGATTATAATAAAATATAATATTACTAATAATAAATTATAAATTAAAAGTTGTTTTAAAAGAATGCTTTGCCTCGTTGCCCTTTCTGCAAGTATTACTCATTGCAACCTGTTTCATGTGATGCGCATTGATGATTTTTTTCCACTGTGAGTGATATCGTCTTTACGAACGCAGGATGGAACGACGCCTCTGGTCTTGGCATCTGCTGGCGGCCATCTTGACTGTGTACGAGAGCTGCTGGAACAAGGAGCGGACCCTGGGGCGCGGAGAGTGGTAAGTACTTGGTACATACTTCCATACACACGTTTGTGATTTGAAGGCAAAATTTGTTAAAATTAGCACCACAAATAATGGTGAAATTGATGTTCGGGGTATTCACCCATCTTCAGGGGAATTTTTCGCTATTTGTCTTTTCTTATTTATGCCAAAACCAAATTAAACTCTATTTGACCTTTAGAAAAGACAAGTAAGATATTTAAAAATTAGTTTAAAATATATTTTAATTTTTTAAGTATATTGCTTGAGTATTGCTGTGATATTAAAGTAACAATAATCATTTAGCGCGTTCTTCTTCATTCCTTGGGTTCAACTCATAGTGGTTTCTATTATAAGATCCGAAAGACATTCTTTCAATTTTGTCCTTAGAAGGGTGAAATGACAAAACGTGAGGTGTCATTTTACAAAAATTTGATGTCATTTCTCAAGCAGATTTCGACACATTATATGAATAAGTATGAAAAGTGATAAGTAAAAATATGCATTTCTTTTTTGAGTCTATCCCAAAACATGATAGACATAACGTTTTATTGAAATTTTTGATAACACTCTAAACTATCGAGAAACACGATGAAAGCTAGAAACACAGAAAGGAACATGTCATAGTTGTGACTAAGCAATAGAAGTAGAAGTTTTGTCAACGTTCATTAATAAATTGTTCGATAAGTTCATTAATGAATTGTTCAGTGATTACAACTTCTTCTTGTGTCATCGTAATCTAAAAGAGTTTATAGTCCAAAAAAAAAGTTATTCGTAACAGTTGAAATAGTATAATGATGTAGCTGTGGGGTACAAAAACTAACGTCTTATAATTTATTATTATATAAAAAATAATTTATTGAATAAAACTTCCGATGGATTTGACTTGGAACAACTTAATGATTGTGTATTAATCTCTGGACGACAGATTCACACGAATAAGAATTGCGGACTTCACTCTTTCTACAACTAGGTGTCATTGCATGATCAACACCGCTCATACCATTGTTTGGTAATAACGTCCCATGTGCCATAAAAAATCGATCCAACCATTCAATAGATCAAATATCGAGACCCGAAGAGCTCCTGGCAGATTTATACCTTAGAAAAGTACTAAGAACAAACAATATTGAATTTAAAAAAACAATAAGAAATGAGATAATTCCAATTTGTTTTTTTCTCCCGAACCCTCATGTGTGATTTTCATCGAAATCGATAGAACCTTTTCTTATTGCATGATATACTATTATATTTGCTCAAATAATATTTTGAAATATACGTACTATGGTTCTTTGTCTGAGAACAAGCAGAACCTTTTTTTTCTTTTTTATTACCTATTTCATGATATATATTCAATTGTAGTATTCAATTATATGTATTCAATCCTCTACAAACACCGGGTTCATATGCGTGTGTTTACCGACGGGTCGAAGCAGGCTGATGGTGTCGGCTGCTCCGTGGTATTTCCCCGTGAGACCTGTGGCTGCTGTCTAGACGACTTGTGCAGTGTTTACACTGCTGAGTGCTACGCCATATTAAGAGCATTGCGATCAACAAAGTGCTACGGCGGATCACATTTTCTGATTTGTTCTGATTCGCTGAGTGCCCTCCAAGCAATCCAGAACATGTATCCAGCTGATAAGCTGATCCAGAACATCCAGGATGTACTTTTCTCACTGCAAAGTGATGGAAAGAACATAATGTTTTGCTGGGTTCCCGGACACGTGGGTATCAGAGGAAATGAGGAAGCAGACGATTCGCGCAAAGACGGCATGTCTCAGGAATCGCGTGGATTTCTCCACGATTCCAAAACGATATCTCATAAATTCCGTCAAGATAAGGATTCTGAGTGAATGGAGCAATGAGTGGTTAGCTGTTGAAAGGAATAAGCTCCGACTTATCAAATCTTCTGTTAAGTCATGGAGCAGTTCCTGTAGGCCAGCCCGGCGCGACGAGGTCTTGCTGACCCGCCTGCGCATAGGACATTGTCCTCTCACTCATAGGTATCTCTTACTACTTGATGATGAACCCGTTTGTGAGGAGTGTAGCTGTTCTCTGATAGTGCGTCACCTACTGACTGATTGCAGAAGATACTCAAGTATACGGAGACAAATTGGTCTGGCTGCAGATTTACCAACAATTCTCGGAAATGAAACGGTTAATGTTAATAAACTATTGAATTTTATGAGTAGATCGGGGCTCCTCCCACAAGTTCTCGGGAGGGTTTTTAATTTGCATTCCCTTTTCATCTTTACTGTCTTCTTTGTTTTCATCGTTCGTTTCTGTAATTCGAAAATATAATATTTAAAAATTGTTTTCCTTTTTTGTGATATAATGTATTGGTATTGTTTTCTTTCATCTTTGTATTTAGATATTTGTTTAATTCAGGAGGGTTTTTTAGTGGGTATGGTCGAGATATTCGACGAGTCCCACACACGGGGAAGAGTCATTACGGCTCTTCTCTATGGTGCGAAACTGCATTTTTCCCTACTTGCATGGGCTCTAATGACCTCGATGTTGGCGAGCCCTAAAGCCGCACAAAAAAATTGTAGTTTTTGAAGAGTATTCCCTTTCCTTGATATGGTGTATTGAAACCTAGTAAGCTGCTATCAATTTTTTCAGATATGTTTACTAGATTTTCAGAATACGGCAGAGCTAACGGATTAAGTTAATAAATGCTGTCAGCAAAGCAACAATACAATGTTTATTGGTAACGTCCCGCAGGGTGGATATTTGAGCGACTCCGGTCAAATATCCCCTTTCGTTCAGTTCAATAAATAAACGTCTCAAGTTCCACTTGATCTCAGAATGCTTTATTTAAGACCGTGTGACAGGCGTAGCATGCACGTCGTCTTAACTTGCTTTTTACTGGAGTACAGTATCTTGCAGCGAAGATCCGGGACCCTCTGGAAAGGCAGAGTGGCGTGGAATTTCTCCAGGAAGCAGGATCTCGATTGTGGCTTCAGGGTTCCTTCTGGTCCACGTAGATTGCAGAGACGCCTTCGTTTCCAACGAAGGCTTGAATTTTCCGCGCGGATTCCAGATCGTGGAAGGCACTGCGACGGGAGGTTTCGTCGAGATGGAGGTTTGGAATATCTCGATGAAGTGGAGCTTATTTGTGGTAATAGCTCGGAACTGCAGCGTTATAATCAAAAGTAATGAGCTCGTCAAAATGTCTTTGAGCGAAAATACTTTGATGATCAATTCGTATCAGCGAGCGCGTTCGGGACGTCTAGTTCTCACCAGGACAGTAGCAGTTGTGTCTGTTATTCCGTAACCTGGCAGTAACTTGAAGAGGCGACAAGTGAGCGTTGACACACATATTAAACGTAGTTGGGTCTTAATGTCAATACGTCATGTGGCGTCATCCGTGATGTACTATTTATATTAATTATCTATGCAAGTACGTCACATGGCGTCTTTCATGAACGGGTCAGTTGACTCCTCGTTCACTTGCTGTTCTTTGCAATGCGTAGGCCTTGGCTTTGAGTTCTCTTATACAGAGGGCCGTGGCTAGTGATGTAAACACGGAAGAAGATGGCGTNTAACCGAGCGCAGTCGAGTTGTTACACAATGCAATTATAAAAATACAATTATACTTTTTTCGATAATTAGGAAAGTGTTCATTATATTCGCAGCAGAATTTACCAAAAGGAAAATTATCAACATTTTAATATTTGGCTCCTAATACTTGCCCTTCATTCTACGCTTGATTTGCAATAACACACAGAGAGAGAAAGACACTTGAGTGTAGTTCTTTCTCCGTATTATATATATTATATTAGACAAAACAGTTTGTCTTTGCCATTGTCAGTCACGTAGATGGATATGACTGAGGATTGAAACGTTTTTTTACTATAGTATCTTCCCAAAATAAATAAAATCATGGTGTGTGCGTTGTACTTACCTACCCATGTCCACATTTTTGTGTACACGTATGACGATAGTCTCTCCGAAATGCACGGATGACAGCCTCTCCGAAAACAAACGTTTGATTTTTCAAACGTTAATTATTTATTGGATTTCTACAACCTTCTGAAGTTCTGAAACTTGGCCTTGAAGCATCTTTATTAAGAAAACTCGTTAAGAATACTGACGAGCATGTCAAGGAATTCAAAATTAAACAAGATTTTGGAAGTCATTATCTTCTAAAGGTTAACAAACAAAATTGGTTATGTTACGGTATGTTCAACATTGAAATATGTTATTTTGAAAATAATTAATGACACAGAAATATAATAACGGAAAATTTTAATACGTACATTTAATCGTTCGGTTTAATCATCAGATTTTATTTCATTATTTGGGAGTTTTTTTCATGAACTAATGAAAATAAATGAATATAGAAGACTAGCTGTAATTTAAATCAAATAATAACCCAAATAATACACAACATACCTGCATTATTCTTTGCTGAAAAAGAATACGCTACGCTATTTCTTGTTGTGGGTGGAAATATCTTGTTTTCACTAAAATTATCTCCATAAATTTGTTAACTGACATGGTTAAAAGAATCATGACCGCTCTGTTTATATGTTTTTGCTTCGGTATTGAGTTGTAAAAATATAGACTTGTAAAAAAAACATTTCATTGTGCCTTGTATTCATTTGCCTCATTTTTGTCTATTGCATTTAATGAGTGTTAACATTGATCATCTTTGTTTTTCTTGTGAAATCAACAATTTTCTTAATCTTATTATAAATATGAAGGAGAATTACTTATACTGGCGGTGCTTTGTGAGAAAATTTGTATTTGATGAGCTTTACGAACAATTCAATTTTCTACTATTCGTGATTATATGACAAGAATTCATCCTGCCATACATACGAGATAAATGATAAGATAAATGGACGCAGCCTCCTGAATATTTTATGAACATTCGATATTTATTCACTGGAGCATTGAACTACACAAATTGTCACTCTGGTAGATTATAAATTATTTCTGAGAACTCTCGTCTCAATACTTTATCGAAAAACTTTAGAAGATTAAGATCTATTTCACATCTTTTCATGTCAGAAGTAAGCAAAACTCCAGACATATTTTTACTTCGCAAACCTTTACTGGTTAAAATCAACAGATAATCACAGGAAGAATAAAATCATTATTATTGGAACTTCAACATTAAGGCATGTTATCATTAAAATTATCTTTCGGGGGAACGGTATAAATCAAATAGAACTATTAGAATGTTGCAGATGTTTCTTTATTGTGACGCATAATTGCACTGTGGAGGCGTAAAGATATAATGCGAGAGATTAACCCGGTAGTCGCATTAACAACAGATGACTATCCGAGCACCAGATGTCGGCTTAGTCCTTTGATGTGCTTCCTATAAACTCAGCCCGTCTTTTCCTTCTAGCTCTGCGACACGTGCCCTGCCCATGCCACGTGTCGTGACTGCGGTCTCGCGGGAGCCATGCTACCTCATGTTACCTGCTTCCGCTACGCTTCTGTTCCACTGAAATCATCGTGCTTCGCCTTGAGGACTCCCATGTATCCAAAGACATTACATATACCTTTACATTAAAAAGAAAAAGTAGAACCTCGATTGGGTGATTGGGGTCGCACGGGTAAATGAAAACCACGGTTAATCGAGACACTTCTTATTAAACGAATTATGTACATATACCTACATATGTGTGTACAATGTCACGTTATCAAGGGTTGGAATATGAAGCAATCAGTCTTCGTTTTTTGTTGTTTGAAATGATTGTCCTTACTTCAGTTCTGATTTATCTCAAATTCATTACATCATGGAAGTCTAGGAATCTACGTACAACTGTGGAAATATTTAGATTTATATATGTAGATAGATTTCTTTTTCGGCGGAAGAGTGAGCACCACGGTTAATCGAGACACGATTAATCGAGATTCTACTGAATACCTGGCTCCTTTTTGTTTTTAACAGTTTATTTCTAATTGTACGCAACCTTGGCACGGTTGTGTACATTATCTCTATAACTTCAACCTGGACCGGAACTTCTTCAGAGTAATAGTGGATTTTCCATTGGCGGGAATGCCATTAATACTTCTGTTATTGTTTATCTCGAATTGTTTACAATAAAGATTTTTAGTTTGTATGTACATTCGTTCTGCCAGGGGTTGCACATAGTGAAACAAAAACATGCAAATTGCGTGCATTGTTTATCGTCCATGTGGATACAATAAAATATTTGTTGAATATACTCGTACGTATTAATGTTGTGGGATTGCCCACTTTATGCGCCTGAGCGGGCATTCTAAGATATTCTAAACCTGGCAGCAGAAAACAGGCTAATTGACACGAAGACGAAGTATGCACTTTATAAGGAATTTGTTGACAAAATGGATGGAATTAGGACGGCGTATAGATGGAGGATCAAGAATAGGTAAAAAATAATTATAAGGTTTGTCAAATTGCAGAGATCCTGGTACGTACTGCTTTGTGCGACGGAGACAAGGAGACTCGCAACATTCAAGACAAATAAATAAATAAATATACCCGTACGTAGTACATGCTTAATGTAAAATATATAATTTTCACAGAAGTTGCAAACTTTGAAAAAAAGTGAAATGTCCGTGTTAAATATCACTGGTGCGGAGAATTTTTAAGGATTAATGTTTGGTGTACTCAGTCCCGTTTAAATCATTTTTATCCTAAAACAATTATATTTAACATTTATTTGTTCTAGGAATATGAATAAAGAAAATTTAAACTTGAAACCCATTTTAAAAAAAGAGGCTGCTTGTAACCCGGGATACACATAGTTTCAATGACGTTAAATTTATTTGAACAAGTAGGCAGTAGTGTCAAATTGTTTTTCTTTGGTTTATGAGCAGAATTGATAAGGAAAGATTTCATTGTACCGGCGGCTTTGTTGACATTAAAATTAAATAACTTAAACGTATTAAGTTTATTTCAAAAATCAAATAGGTAAATAATATAGGTAAATATAAAAACTGACGAATTACTACTTACTAATGGTAATAATTTCACTAAATACCTCATTGAAGTATAATAATCTGTTTCAGTGGTCTAGCGAGGGGATTGTTGGGTATCCGGACACCCTCAAAAAAATTTCTATCGTTTTTTTAATATAAAACAAAGAAATGTAAGATCATAAAATAAAAAATTAAGTTTTAATTCTGTGTCATACTTTTCACAGATTTCAGTCCGGACCATTGACGGATCAAGGGAGGGGTTGTAGATATAATGGATAATAAGACATTATTTTCCTTTACATAGTTTCTATAAGTGGTTTTAAGGGTTTTCAGAAGCTTAAAAAAGGGGTTTTCAAGCATCCCATTTTCAAAAAATGTGTATTGCTTCCTTCTAGGGTGGGTATTTCATATTCCATACCCTTCAGACCCCACAGAGAGTGGACATCCACTAAAATACATTTCTGGCTACGCCTTTGGTCATTTTTTTTCATATTACGTTGGAGAGGAAAAAATCCATTAAACCCTTTTGATAGGAGAACCGTATAGCGAATCCTCGTTTAATCCTCCTCGAAGTGAGAAGCCGCACGGAGGTCACGTGAAGTGCCTTGGGATGAAGCGTGAGATCGAAGCCTTGATGCTGTTGCTGCTGCTGCTGCAGCCGAGTGAACAAAGAACGAGTGTTGCCGCCACTGTGGGAAACTGGTCGAGTCGCCTCCTTCGTCTCGCTCCGCCTTTATTAGACATATGCAGCATGTGCAGCTATACCTTGCAATTCATTATTCCTTGAGAAGAACGATGGGAGTTTCGCGGAAATTAACAAAGCTAGAATTGGCGCGAACGTTTAGAGGAGTTTAGAATATTTACCGAAATACAAGAATGTGTTCTGTAGTCTACTTGACAATTACATTGGTGTTCAAATCTCTGATAATTCCTACAATAACTTCAATAATGAAGAAAAGTCAGATATATTAGATGTTAGAAATAGCTATTTTGTATAAAATTGCTGCTTTTGCTGTGCAAACGTTTAATGATATAAGAAAACATAACAGAAGATACACAAATGAAAAATGAGACAAAAATATGAAAAGGAGCCAAATGTACGTGAAATACAAAAGTGCATTAAAATTATAAAGATTGGATTCTGAAAAATATTTAGTCGATCCAGCCAAGCTACCCTGCATATTATATACCCATTAATATACGTTTTCTACGGTCTTGATTTTATATGAGATATTATCAGAGTTATTTAACTGATAGAATTGTGAGTATTTTATTTTGTTAATGAAACGTAACATAAAATGGAATGACATACCCCCTTTAATCTCCAAACGAACTTTGTGTGTATCAGGGTATTTTAATGCTAGTAGGATCTAAGAAGTTTAAAAGAACTTGAATAATATAATGTGCATATACCCCTTTTCGGGACTAAACTCTTTGAATCACGCTGTGGGAATTCCTAACAACTTCCTACAACTGAGTTTCGTGACACTTCCATGCTTGCGTGCGTGGGAGTACTAGCTGCTCTCTTCACCACGATGTCGTCTTCTCTTTACATTCCGAAACTAAACTTACATCAACTGTGGAAGTTCAAATTCATGAAATGTTTGGTGTATTGTAGAGTTGATAACTATAGGCAGTTGAATACCCAGGACTAATTCTACGTTAGCTGTAGAGTGCGATGGTGCTGTGGTAATTTTACTTATCTGAATATTAAAATAATTTAATCCGCGATACTTGTACATCAAAACTGCAAATAAACCTACATGTACTAATGGAGTCGCAGGGAAGTATTTCATGATTTTAACTATTCATTAAAACAATTACTTTTGTTAAAGTGAAGTTTGGCAACACCCAACTAAGTAAATAAATCTGATATTTGGTAAATAACGGTCGTTTAATATAATCCATACTAATATATAAATGCGTAATGGGAAAGCGTGTCTTTCTGTTTGTTACTTAATCACCATTAAACCACTGAACCGATCGTGATGACATTTAGCAACGAGATAGTTAAGATGTCCAGAATGAACATAGTCTAACTTTTATTTTTTAAATGTATGAAAAGAAAGNGTCTAACATGTCGAAGAAATGGGGGGGGGGGGGAAATCGGCCATATTCACTTACGCTGCCTAAACGGTTAGAGATAGATGACAACTATGAGTGGCTATATTGTTTGTCTCGAAGAGTTCTACGAAAAAGTCCGCAACAGCATATGTCTATCTACTAAGGTTAATTTAAATTATCGGAAAAACGTTATGAAAAATACTAGTGTTGAGATACGTCAATTTACGAAGGAAAAAATCAATCATCTATTTTAATGGGTACTTTGTTTTGTGCATTTAACGAAAATAAAATACAACTTTAAATTAAAGTTTGGACGATTGGCTTAGATTTTATAAGCGCTTTAATGAAATGGTGCAACCGCGCTGCCTTAGTTGCATCTTGCATCGGAAGTAAAAATTCGACCTGCGAGGCTTCCGGTGAATGGGTTCGTTGGTCTAACGAGTAAAAAAAATTGAGCGCTTCACTTGAAATCAAGACCTACTCAATCGGACTAATTACGTCCACTCATAATGTCTTATCCAATCGGTTCCCGCTTATTTCCCCGCACATCGTTTAGTTCCTCAGCCCCGTACAGAAGGCAGCGATTCGTATAGGCCATTGAAAATGCCCTATTTAAAGTACTAGAATTATTTTTTGGTAATGATATGCGTACATTCTGAGAAAGGAGACAAAATACAATAGTAGAGAAATAGATATTAAAAAATTGTCACAGGCAAACAAAAGGGTATGGTCCAAAGACTAGACCTATGTACCATAATGTATTTTGACACGCTGAATCCGAATCCGGGGACAGAATTTATCCATTGCCCTCCATTTTTTTCTAAATCGCTAAAAACCGTCCTTAAATATACAAAATACAGATTAAATGTAGTACGACCAGACCATTTTTTTGTTTTGTGTGTTATCATTAATGACGTTTTGATGGTTACAGTCAATTCCAATGAGCAAGCGATTAATTGTGAGTGGGAAGTCAAAAGTGCGTCTATTTGACAGATATTCATGCGCACACAGTGTATTATGTTAATTAGATTACAACACATTAATATTCATTGATAAATATCGAGGGTGTTTCTTATTAGTGTTAAGTCGTGAAACGTATGACAGTTCCTGACTGCGCACACACAAATAACGCCGGCTGTCAAATCTCTGTTCGAATAGCAGCCGCGTCTTTTCCGTTGAATCTGTAGTTATAAATCGTGGGTGGCACTGTGGAAGCCTCCGTCATGCCAGCTGTGGAGGCGCGTGCGGTCTGTGACCTCCTTTAGCCTGAGGCGAGGGAGGCTCTTTTCCCTCGCATCGTGAGTCCTCCCGCCTTCTCTTCTCCTTTCCCCTTCCTCACCATCCGTCGTCCTCTCACGAAGCATTACGTAAAGAAGCGAGGTGTATTTATGAACCGATATCGCTCTGTCACGGCGTATCACGACACGATGAGTAACACGCGAAACTCAGGAACGGCAGGGGCAGCTAGTTCACATCACTCATCCTGGCAATTGTTTCTTTTCGCGGTCTTGTGTAACGTTTAGTTCGTAAAAATATTTACAGCAACTTTCTTCAGTTCAGAAATTCCCTCACCGGCTCTTGGTTTACAAAACATATATTTCTCATTTGAACGCGTCAATCGGTATTTAATTCCACAAATTATACATAATAAATAACATTAAAATCTATATTTTTTCATAAGGATATCCGGTAATCTTAAATTACTGTTCACAACCTTAAAAAAATAATGTCGTAATACACTGTTGAAGTATTGGTTTTAAAATCTTGTGAGGAAGTCTCCGGTATCCAAAAGTGTTCTGGTTTAGCAGGAGCATAGCAATTGCAGCTAAATGATCGAAATAGTCTGTTATTGAAAATCCACTTATTATTTTATGTCCACACTGACGTTTCAATATTTTATAAAGTCAGAAGCAATCATTGCTGTTGAGTGTATATTACTATAGTATTGCAGTGGGTAAAATAAATTAAACGAAGTATTTGTGATACGAAAAGTAGAAACACATAAAAAGTCTCTCACATATTGGGCGTGACAATTTCGATTTTCCCCGTCGTCAGTCTGAAAAGGTTTTCTCTGTCATCACTTTTAAGTTGTCCTACCGTTAAAGGAAAGGAAAGAAAAGGAGGTGGGAATCTTGAATTTGAATTTTGAACAAAATGCTGCTAATTTATTGCTGTCTATTTAAACAGGGATTAGTAAAGGCTCCCAAGGATCGGTAGCCTAATGCACGTGTTTTTACTTCTATCGATTGGGAATGTGTAGGGAGAGTTTGCAAGATTATAATTTTAAAACTTTCATTAAGTTTTTGTAATTTAATTTAGCGTGGGAGTAACAGGCAGAGAAGAAAAGGATTAAGCACTATAGTTGTTCATTTAGATATTCTCGTTTCTCTTACATAAAAACTAGTATAAAATAGTACATGTCGGAAGATAAATACAGTTTTTGGAGGTGCATACACTGGATTGACGTATTCTGTGGGTGCATTGAGTGACTTGTAAATGACGTGAGTGAATTAACAATGTTGCATGTTCCACATCTAGGTTTCTCGCAGTTTAGTGTTCCATGAGACATGACCTAAATCTTTGCTTTTATTTAATAATTTAGGGGGCGTGGCCGAAGTCTTTGTTTTTATTTAATATTTTGCAAAGGTTAGAGGGTTGTTTATTGACAAGTAGAGGGGGTTTGTTGAAGAGAGTTTCAGCGGATGGGTTGGACGTTGACTTGATACAAATGTTTATAATGGGTCCATACCAGGGAAAAACATAGTAAATAATGCAGGGGAAGTAAAAGCAGGGTGTAAGTGGATTCAGAAAAATATTTTGAACTAGGAGGTAAGATTCTTTCGGTCAATAAATGTGGGATAATGGCTTTTAGTGAGGTTCCATGTAATATGGTAAGGTAGTGATGGGTATCTGAGGATTATAACATATTCTTTGTCGACGGATTGACAAGACATAGATAGAGAGCTTTTCACCGGATGGTAAGGTAGAGAGCAAACACGAATTGAAGATGGTGTTGTGTGTTTGTTAGTTTGATGAGTACTGAAATCAGAGTGAGATGTTGATGTCGAGGAAATTTGTAGATTTGTGGGAAATATTTCAGGTGATTGCTGCTGGGTATGAAGAATTAAATTCATTGAGAAAAATTTGGATAGCCTCATGTTCTTCTGACCAAAAAATATATCCATGTATCTCACTCACAGAAGAGGAAGGTTAGTTTGTTTGGAAAGAAAATCATTTGCCAGGAACTTAATGAATAAATTAGAGTTTTCTTACATTCCATTCATAAAAAGTAAAACAATCTGGACTGTTCTCAACTTAAACTTCCATGTAATTCTTGGAAAAATGCAATAAACAAAGAAATATTGTCACGATATATTTTGTTAACGGTGTCACTTGCAAAGGTGTTTGAATATTGTATGCAAATTTTGTCCACTGAACATAGTTTTTTCTTTCTTTCAGTTTAAGTCTTTCAGTTTCTTGAAGTTTCATTTTCCAAACTTATAATTTTTGGAAACCGAAAGAGGAGTGCCGAAAGAGAACGATGTTAGAATGATTTGTACATAAAAAAACTCTATTCTTAATCGCATCAAATCCAATTCTCTAGTTTGTTCCTGATATGTCGCTTTGTTGGTGTGTTATAGAAACCAGTCTCACACGTACCCACGCACAGAACATTGGACGTCATCTCAGCTGAATTTGAAAGTTGGCTCACTTGGAAAGCCCAATTTCTAAAGATCTGAAGAGAAACTTTTTGACAACTACTAGAGTTTCTTACAATACGTGTACAAGTAGAAAGAAAAAAATAGATTATTCAATTTTCGTATAAAGACAGTTGACCCAAATATCCCTTCAAAGAAGTTGCGAACATCACAAAAAGTAATTAACAAAACTGCTCCCGGAAGGTTTTTAACACATATGTGATGTCCCTTGTGCGGGGAACTTTCAGCGCTATGGGATGTGGGTGGGTAGGTATTGGTACGTGAAATTTAATCTTTCATCCCATTTATCCATTATTTCGTCCATCATCACTCTTCATATTCTGCTAAATGACACATTGGTTTAGGCATGCGGTCGTGAAAACTTTGAAAGTACACGTGACCTACACAAATATTATCATTTAGTTTTCTTTAACAATAATTAATTCTTAGAAGTTTACTCGTTTTTCAAGCAAAATTTTACTATTAAACCTTCAAACTTTTCTAGTGCAATCAGAATTCATAAAGGAACAAGTGATCTAAGAACGTCGGCGACATCGCGGGGAGATGCAAGTTAGTGAGCACCGTCTAAGAAATCTCATCCGCGTGGGAATTGACTGCCCGACCACCACTCAACAAGTTCCTTCACTAGAGCGAACCACGAACGCTCTGTGCATTAAGCCTCTTGTGGTTGAATGCAGTCAAACGGAAGTTGTTCATACTCAGAGCTCAGTCAAACATCACATCAAGGAATCCTCATCATTGGAAAAGAGGTCTTAAAACCATATTTGACACTAGTTGAAATGTTACGAGGAATCATTATAAAAATTAACCATGTCTTACGCCTGAATTGCACCTCAAACTCTCAATAAAACCAAAACACTTCACAGGCTAGACCTGGCCCGTGGACCATAGTTTGGAAACCCCTGTTCTAGAGGTCTTAGAAGAAGCTTTCAAGAATTCCTCATTTTTTAGTTTCTGTATTACAGTCATATTTTGTTTAATTTTTGTACTTATTTTAATGCTCTAAAACATATTCGAGTAATCGTGAATTTTTTTAAATCATCCGTGAATTAATGAGTGAAATTAGATATAGTAGTATTTAAAATAAGAACAGTATCATGTTGTATATATTCTGATTAATTGTAAAATAAGCGAGTAAGTTATATTAGACTTTTTAATATTTGCCTAATCTATTTTCAATAAGAAACCTTTTGCAAAACATTAAAAGAAAGGTTTTTTATTTGAAACGGCGTAATTTATTGCAAACTCCATTCGCGGTTTACTTGTGCACGTAAACCGTTATCGTTTTTACAACAGTTTTTATTTCCTCTTGACCACCAAAAATGTGTGTTTATACTCCTGAACACTGCTTCAGTACATAATCACTCGGTTTCTGTTTTCCCAGAGCTGAAGGAAACGGTCGCCGTGCGGAACGCGGCTACAAACACGCGCCGAGAACTTCCTTCGCTATTTGAATTCCGCAATGCTAAGAGACGGTTTATGCTTGCCGGTGTTAGTAAATAAGTGTTAGAAGATGTAAGATGGCGAAAAAAACTGTAAAAATGCAATTGAAATTGAATTCCACCCTTACCTAAATATAAGAACCGTAGAAATAAAAGATAATTGACTTCGAATTTGGAATCTCTTTTATTTTCATTGTGAACATTTAAAGATCAGAAAACCAAACCCTAGTGCAATAAAAATTAATTCAAATAAAGCTTTTCGAACGGAAGAGACAAATGAATTGGAAAATAATTTGATTTTAATTTGTGAGTCTTTTTTTGTTCTTTATGTATCAGTCCATTTACGGGTACCTAAATTAACAAAAATTCCGGTAATTATTATTATTAATTTTATTATTACTTTTTTCAGTAAACCATTCACATATTAGTGTTACTTTGTGTATTGTGACAATATGGTACCACTTTAATAAAAAAGACAGAAAAACATGTAGTAGCTATTATTACCAACACCGTCACTGAGAAAATTTTGGGGCGGAACCGCTTTCCCTTCGCAGTGTTTTAGTTTTGCCGTACAGCGACTCGCAAGCGCATTGCTCCGAAACCAGAGGCAAGCGTTTTTTATCGGGCCATTCTCCTGCGCGGCATACCGGAAACACCTGTCGTCTCCTGCCGGCCTCCTACTGGCCCAGCACACTGCGATAAGGCGTTTATTTCGTTGTAAAACTGCGCTGTACTCGTAGCGGAATGTTAAAGAGACTATGAACGATGGAGTGGGGGCAGGATGGACAGGTGTTTTCTGAAGCGTTTTTTTTCTTAACCTGGAAGTGGAAGTAGGGGACAAGCAAGCAGTGGAATTTTTCTGAGTGTGGTTCCTCGACTTTTTTTTACCTCGTGAACCGATTACTTCTGCACTCTTCACCGACGTATTAAAAAGTTAATGGTATGTGAGCTAAGTAAACTTTAATGTCCGTACTTTTTTAGTTAATAAAATTTCAGTTAGCTACAATTTTTATGAACATATCAAGCAAACAAAGTATACTTCTTAACAGTGAGGTTGTTTCTGTTATTTATCAACTAAGAAATTTGAGTTTGAAAAATAGTATTAAATTATTCTAAAACCAGAGCAATAAAAAAAATTTATGTATGATATTAGAGAAAGGAGTGAAAGTACCGGCATAAAACTAGATTTTGGCAAAAGGAGCAAAAAAATGAGTTTTTTCTGCGAAAAACACGTAATGCTGGTGATGAATCAGAAAATCTGACTTTCAGTGCCGTTTCACACGACGTTTCAATTACATTACAATCGTGTCAGAAGCATCTAAAACATTAGAAGAAGAAAGGAACAACGCTTATGTATGCGCACTGTTCATACAAGTTTAGACCAGAATCTGGCCGCGTCACGGGCATTTTCATTCGCTTCCAACAAGTCGTGCACACTGCTGGGGTAAGTCGGCACTCAAGAAGGTGGGCAGTGCTTTGCCCCTCGCCACATTCACACGCTGAAGTTTCGCAGGGGATGCCCCATTTCTTCCTATATAGATTCAGTACCTGATTTTGGTAATCTAATTGCTGGGAGATTCAGAAGCGGACACAACATGACTTTCTCAGATATTAGCTGAATTATTTCCGAAATAAGTAGTAACTGTTCCAATTGAATATTGTCTAAACTTATATTTATTGATCTTAAATTGCTGTTGGCCACGCCGCCAGGTAGCACATTAATTATGAAACCTCTGAATTGTGAGTTCCATCCCTGGTCCCGTCTCATATTTCCATTCAATATAACATAGTTAGTATATATATTTATTTCATGTCTTATTTATGATGTATTCAAGTGATCAGGCTTGTTCCCCTATCTAATTACATGAATTGGGTGAAGGAAATCAGGTATTGGTTAGCCGAGGAATGAAGTGGGTACAGTCGAAAATGGCCTGGAGTCGTTGTGGAAACGTCAGATGGAAAACTCATTCAGTTCGAAAGAGCGGAGAATCGAACGCACGCTCTCACATTCAGCACAGTGTGTTGAGATTTTAAGAGAAAAGGAACCAATCTACGAAGTATCTGATCTTAAAAAGAGTCATTTAAGACAGTAAATTGCGTTTTGGGACTGGTGTTAGATCGTGATCTATATAGGGAACGCTAACCAGTGTGTTCATTTTCCAAACGCCGATTAAGAGCCTAAGGTTTAGAATAATACATTACAGTTATAAATAACATCTTCGATTCTAGTGCAAAAGTGAACTACTCAAATACCAAAAATAATAGTGTCGTATTGTACGTCGGGGATCAGTGTTGGTAATATATACATTATGGTATAAAGAAGATGTAGTAATGCTATCCATTTTTTTTTGTTCATTATTACGTGAGACCTTTTCGACCGCGTGGCGGCCATCATTAGTGCTGGCTCTATTGATGAAAAGAATTTTGCCACCTTTTCATCACTGAATAAAGAACAAAAAATAGGATTGTGTGATTACATCTTCTTTGTATTACAACAGTGTAAAACCTTTTTTTTAAGTTTTATATTTTATGATCAATAGGAATTTGCTTTTTAATCTATTGGAATAGCTTTTTGAGGAATATTTTAAATAAAATATACAATAGAAAATTTAGAATAAAATATTACAGTACTACATAACATTATTTCAACGTTCATAGATCTGCAGCGAGGGGTAGTTGGAAGTTTCGGAGACCTCTATAAGTGGTGTACTCTGGAAAGCAGCCAACCAGAGAAAAGCTCTTTTAGTAGTTACGTAACAAGTTGGGTCAGAAGTTTTGCTTGTAGGAAGACCTCTCTTCCTCAGAGCAAAACTCAGTTAGCGAGGTTTCGCATAATTGTAATGGAGATTTATGTGTGCAGGTTATTACTTTTTTTCATTTTTTTAATTGAATACAAAACTCTGAAATACAATTCGAGGGGAAAATGTAATAATTGGTTAGAGTAGTTTCTAATATTGAGGTAAATATTTCTAATTGGCATATGAATGTAGCTACTTTTCTGTTTCCTTGGGAATTACATGAAGTCTTTTTGTCAAACTCGGTTAATTTAGGTGTGGTACAAATTGTTTTTAAAAAATGTATAATCACAGAGAAATACATCCGTGAAAAGTTAAAGGGATTTAGGGGTATTTTTTTTAGAATTTCTTTGGACATAATCCAAACTTCGCCTGTTCGAGCATCGTAACAGATGTATTAGCTAGATGTGTATAAGNTCAGGCAACAGGCAGAACGATATTCGAAGCAAAATACCTGAGTTTATAGCAGTCGCCTCCTCCTACTGAATCATATTTCCTCTCATTGGATTAAGTATTTCACGACCTTTTCTGTTGAACTCTTCCTCTACCTTTCCCCACGAGACGTTCCACGCATCATCTGTGATTTATACCAGGAGAATGGTATGATATGATGGTATGGTACGAACGGAATTAGTATGGTATGATGGTATGATATACAAATAAATTAGAAAGATTACTAACATTCGTGTGTTAGTGGAAATATAAGAAGCCCGCCGAATCTAATTTGAAGATCAGCGTCCATTATGTTCTAAATTTTATGCCTTGTAATTTTTAATGGCTTTATCACTTCTTTATCTCTCAGAATTAGACTAGACATTTCATAGGTCAATATATGTCATAAATTGCGCGATTACGGACAAACGAAAACTCTGTTGAGGAACTGAGCTCCTAATCTTCGACGGAGTTCGTAGTCTGAGTAACAAAAGAGTGATGCTCGCGAAACGGGAACCGCGCACCGTCATTACACGCTTTGTTCCGACGCTGAAAAGGGCAATTACGAAGCTTTAGAGAATGGTGTTGTGGTGCATACCTCAAAAGACATAGAATACTAATGCTAAGTCGATACTAATGCTGATTTCATAGAATACTAATGCTAAGTCGTGGTCTGTCGATGAGAAATTTTCACTGGAGGACTCACGGTTCCATTTCATGACTGCCGTGAAATAATAATTGTAAAAATATTTCCGGTTAATTTAACCACAATTGAAACAAATTTATTCAATAATATATATTATCAATGCGGAACAGTCTCTTTTCTTGAAACTCCATTTTTCTGGGGGAAGAAATTATGAATATGTGTTTTGTATATTGGGACAACACGTAATACTTTAATTTTTGTACCAGGAATCAATTTATATCAATTCATTTTATGGGAATAAAAATTTTATACTGATATACGTTTATTATACTATTCCATCTGACCTATTTAAAGCTGAAATCACAACTTTGATGATGACAAACTTGAGCAAATATTCATAGCTTATCGAGCTACTGCAGATGTGTTAAAGACTTATTGTGTTCTACAGTCAGTTCACGAATAGCAACTTCATTTATACTCAACATGATGAATATATCGATGAATAAATAGTATGTGAGGTTTGGGACCTCTTCAGTATATGGCCACGATTTGTCATGGGAGCATGTATGTCATGTAATTTTACGTTAACATCTCGCTATGTGTGCCCACTAAACTTGACTTATGTTCTATAATCCTTAATCTTCGTTGACGCAACCTGGTCGGTGAAGTCCCAAGAATTTAATCCACCCATCTCCCTATTTACTCTCAAACGCAGGATGACTCGAGAAATATGGAGGAGAATCCCGCTTAATGCGATCGTGACAAATGCAAAGCCACTACCATCCCGCGACACGATTCTCGACTGCGCAAATGACGCTGTTGACACTACAGTCGTGAGTTCCCTCCCGTGCTCTCGGCTTTGGCGTCCGCCGCCGTTATGAATGGAGCGCCCCCACCAGACCCCGACGAGGTCCACCTTCGTTGCGGTCCGTGACGCGGAGTGGCGCAGCGGGTGTGGCTCTCTCCCGGAGAGGAAGGCAGTGGAGCGCTTCGCTCGCAATGCACACTGATCGACTTATTCACTCAATCGATGAGGCGGTGAGAACCCTTTCTCGTCGACACACACTCGGATGCATTACTTAGCTAATACTCCGAGGGCAAATACTGGACGATTACGATGCTTTTCCTCCTACGAGAGAGTAAGCTAAAATGGTGGTGAAGGTTTAGTTCCGTGAAGACATGTGAAGTACCAGAAAATACCGAGAGAACGGATGGTAAAAATTAATAAACAAATTTATCGTAGGCATTTTTAATGTCAAGTGATAAGTACTTTCAGCATGTGGAAAAGTCCTTCGACGTATACTTCACTTTTTTTATATATTTATCATCAACATTCGGATACTCGTCGTCGAAGCTTTCTATAGTAATTGCTCATGAGCATAGAGATACATAATTCGAATAGTATTTTCGGACTAACGCCTTATGTCTTGAGATTCATCAAAATATTAAGGACTAATTTATATTTGAAAGAAAATAACCACATTGTAATGTAGTTTATTCTTCCACCGGGCCAGAGGGTAATTTGCAGTAAATGAATCCTTCATTATAAAGTAAAACTGAATAGGGAATCAGTAGTTTTGGAATGTTAGTCAAAAGGATTCTGTGAAAGTGTCCACAATAGGGGTTTTTTCCACAAGCGGAGAGTTTACGTAAACACAATATTCATGAGCATTTATTACCATGGACTTCATGATAAATCTTCCACTAATATATGCCGTGTATATTATGCTTTATATTCCTGGTTCTCAAATTAGCATCCGTTCCGAATAATGATTCTCATACCGTGCTAATCTGTTAATTAAATTGGAAACAGAATCAAATATTTGATGTTCTTGGTACAAATTTAATGTTTCTTATCTATTACTTCACTTTAAAAAACATTGTACTTAACATTGTACATACATTGTAACATCTCGTTCAGAAACGTTATAACCTGTACGTAACATCTCGTTCTTTCAACAAATGAATTCGAATGTAATTCATACTCGAGAACAGGATTGCGAAGTCTTTTCGTTCTTTCTCGTTATTCCTACGCTCTCGGACTTGTACTACGTATAATCCAACATTCTCTTTAAACGTGAATCTATTTCGAACATGTGAATGAGATGGAATAAAGCCGCGCTCCCCATCTAGCAGTGATGACTTCTTGTTGTGTCACGCGGAGGCGATGAGTCTGTGCAGCGGGCGGCGTCGGTGACGGGGCAGCGAATCGATCGCGTGGCGCACAGCGGCAAAGTGAAGCGCGGGCGACGGAGGTGCACCCGCGGGTGTGATCAGCCACGAGGTGGAGTCCCGCCGCCGTCGCGAAAATAGCTCCAGGGAACGAACGGAAGAAATGGCCTGCGAAGATGTCGAGGTGTTAGGGTTGGGGAGGAAGAAGGGAGCGAAAATCTAAGGCATGTGTCAAGGGGAAGGTTAAAGCAACGCTTCACCATCTGGCCTATGAAACTTCTGAGAGCCATTGAGACCTTAACAGAACAGGTCATTCAAATGGAAGTTCTTTAGTTCGCAGTTGTGTCTTACAAGCTGAGTAATTGCAGTTTCACTTCCAAAAATAATAAAAGAATCAAACAAATAACGCCACTAATCGCATAGGCTTTAACATTCCTGGGATCAAAACCTGTATTAAAATTAAGTCACTAGACTATCTAAGTAGCTTTTGAGTTATTACTAAACNAGTCACTAGACTATCTAAGTAGCTTTTGAGTTATTACTAAACAGACAGGCTAATATCGTACCGAATAATATTTCAAAAGGCGAGGAAATTAGGCCTATACAAAAGATATTTCAAAAGGCGAGGAAAATGTATCGGCCTAATTTCTTCATCTTATCTTCGATGAACGTGCCAAAATGTTTTTATAGACTTTAAAAGTGAGGTCTATAATAATAATAATAATGATACAGAAGTCCGTTTTGTTGATCACGTGTTACATAGCTAGAAAGTTTCTATCTCAATTATAACAGTAGTACTGTAAGGTACCTGGCAGATTGCCTGTACATTAAAATCAGCCATTCTGTTAGAATGTGAAAAAGAAAAGAATAATAATAATAAATTTGTCGCTAATGAACGAGTTGGTTTGAAACACACACATGCCACTAGAACTGGGCTGTAAAGACAGTAGTCCTTAATGGGTGCATAATTCCTTACACAACGAAGTGTAGAGTCTGTAAATGAAACGTCAATGATCCTGGGACTCTGTCTTCGCCCGTTCAGTAAGCAAACCATAACTCTCACTCGCTTGGCGGGAAGGATACACTTTAAAATTCACTCTGTACCACACTTTTGTTTTCACTCTAACTATTGAGTAGACATGAAAACCAGAAGCTACGGACAAAGTTGAAGCATATGTATATATTTCTTCCGTGTACCCTACACATGGAGAAGATATTTGATAACTATATTGAAGCATATGCTATTTAAGAGAAGAACACACATAATAAAAACCTTGTTGTCAGTATTAAAGATTCCGTTTATCAAGATAATTGTAACAAAATTTCAACACATTATATATTCTATATCCAATGATGAGTCTTGTTCAGAAATCAATGCAGAAATCAATTCATGAAACTTTGTTTTGAAGTTATCATTTAAAATTACGTTTTTACGGTCCCCTTCGTGGCTACGGTGTCAGAGTGATCGCTCGTCACTAAGTCATCCCAGTGGGGCAAGATAAAATTTGTAGCTTTCCATTTCCATGTCTCACTTTAAATAGCTGTGATGTATGAAAAGTTCACCCTCTGCGACTAACAACCGCAGTGTAATACTCGGACACATCAATCTTGATCCTATCTAGACACTGTTCATCCGATCTCGGTAAAATTCACGATGTGTTAGTGAATAAACACACAAAAACTGAGCCTTACTGCCTCTCGTCATTCGTGTTGCTAGTGGCCGAAACGAGAAAATACATACATTCGTTTTTTACGAGAGCTATGTCGTTCTTTGAACAAGCTTAAATTGCATTAGGTTTTACATTAAGTCTTTCAGTATTGTAAGATTGTAAATGAATATGTATGAAAAATGCTAGAAAGCTTTCGTATTTTGAAGGCTATTATTCTAGTAATTAAAGAAGGACGAGATTTGAATTGTAATAATTAAAAATTTTAAGATTAATAACTAAAAATAGGACGCTCCGAAAAATCTAAAATTTGGTATTTTTCATATACACTAATTGTGCTACGAATAAAAAATATACATAATTCTGAGGCATGAAGATCCAATTTTGTCCGATTTCACATGAAATGACGCGTAATATACATAATGATAATACAAATATAATTATGTAACATTGCTTAATTTACCTCACATAGTTAATAGGAATAAAGGAAAATTGTTAACAAGAGAATATTATGTAAATGTGAAAATTGGTTATCGTACTTCTTTTGTATGTAATTATGGTTCCTGAGCGCCGTCAAACTGATAATTTTATTTGCGATGTTTAATGTTTGATAAGATTCTAGAAATTAAAAACTCATATTTTGCACCATTTTATAGCTCTACCTGCCCTCTTTCTAGTGATGTATAATTTCACAGGTTGTCTAGTGACAAAAATGAGATATAATGGTTTTATTTCTAAAACAGTGTCGGTTGTTTTATTCCACTTTAAAGCTAGTTTTCGCCCTGAAGATAAACTAAAACCAGAAAACTAATTATACAACATGTAAGTGTGCGTTGGCTATATACAATTCACAGAAATCGAATGGTAATAAATATTTTAGAGCGAAAAACGCAAAACTATGTTATTTATTTTTCCGAGCTCAAAAAAACGGCCTTATTTTACGTAAATTTAAAAATTTATATCTCAAAAACTAATGAATGAAATACTATCAAAATTTGAAAATCATCTAATATATGTAGATAGAACAACCACATAAAATTTCATTAAAATCAGCGATAGTGGGTTACGTTGCTGAATGATTTGACGTGGAATGACCCAGATATGAAATATACTACTCATTATTTGTAAATTTGCCCTTTACCTTCTGATATGTAGAAATTTCAGCACATCAAGAATCAAATCTATACTTTGTTTCAGACTGGTACGACTGCGCTGTTTTTCGCCGCCCAAGGAGGATTTTTGGATGTAGCGGAACTACTTATAAATCATGGTGCTCCTGTCGATGCTCCAAGCGCAGTGAGTGTTATTGATTTATTAGAAAATGTTATTGCACTCACATAAACAATTATTGTTTAGGCATATCGGATGCACCAGCAGACGTGGATAACTCCCAAACCACATCATTTTTATTTTCTGATTATGCATGTAATAACACCCCCCACCCGAAAAAAATCATCTCTTCTGATTATCGAAATGGATCCGTACAACTTAACTCAGTACTGTAATTGTATCTCGTATGGCCAGGGGCAATTAAAGACTAATATTTTAGGAGGGGTCATAACAAAAGAATATAGTCTAGGGCGTAGTACGTTCCAAAACATCCCAACCACTGAAACAAATTGAAAATTCTAAAGCAAATTGTAAGTTTAAGTCATCTAAGTGTTAATTAATGTACAGTTCGGTACAGTCACGCCCTACTTTCGAGATTATTTAAAAAAAATTTGTGCAACACGGGAAAGTGATAGATGCAAAACTTTTATTGTGGTCAAAGATGAAAAAAACTTTATCCAACTTCTTGAGGTACAGAAACATTTAATTTTTCAAGGATATGAATAAAATCAGGGGCGCATCCACGGGAGGTTCTTATATCGATACGTGAGGGGGGGTGGGGGTTTCAGCCTCNAGCCCCCTAAGCCTCACAATCATCTCCCATTCCGGAGACGGTCTTCTCTCAGTGGTCAACACTTCGTGAGAACTCTTATGCATTGAGGCGATATCAAGAATATTTCTCATTCATCCAAATGCATTAAAGCATTTTAGTACCCTCGGGCGAGATTCCTCTTGGGTGGGAATCTCATATACCATTATAGGGCCGATTTTATATTATAAAAGATTTTTCATAATATGTTTGTTTACATGCTGCTTTATTACTAGACAATTTATCATCTAATCAGGGTTAAATATGAGTAGTTAGTTCAATTATTAGTAGATCTTGTGGCATTAGCATGAATGATTGTGTATTCACACAAAAATTCCAATCAAAATTCGTGAGAAAACATCTATGAAGGTAGGTAATTAAATATACCTAAGCTGTTTCTTGAATAACGTCTCTAGGTGTATTTAGAACTATTTAAAAATAATACAATTTAACTGCCGTTTGAACGGAAACATAAGCTGAAATCTGTGGGCCATACCAAATTTCATCGTCCAGTTCACCGATACATCATCAATACGCCTGAACGTGATCGTCTTGAAGAGAAATGAAAATAACCCTAGGTTTTAACTTCAGGGTGCCGTTGCAGGGTCATAGGCGAATATCTGGTTGTCAAACACATCGGATAATTGATGAGTTCTAATTTAATTTAATCAACCTCCAGTTTGTAGGCCAGAGTATTTTACTAGAGTCTCTAGTAGATATGCGAAATTTCGTTCACCAGAAGGAACGAGTCGTTCACTGTTCACTCCCTCTCCGGAATCGTTCACTCAATGTCGTTCCATCGTTCACATGTTTTCCCGCTCTTGCCAGCAAATTCCTGCGGGAGGGGAGATGATACGAATTTCACATTCTCGCGCCATATAATATATGAATGCCAGAATATGAGACATATAATTTAAAAATAGTTAATAAAGGTAATTATATTTCAGAACTATATAAAGAGAGGGAAATTGTAGATGTTACGTATTCTATATTCTTGTGCCATATCCATATAATAATAAAACGAAATTATTTGAGTTCACATTAATTTTATAGTGATTTTTTATATATTTTTATTCCTTGGGCACGACAATTAAAAGATTTGTGTCAAAGATGCCACTTTGCTTCTGGACCACTGTACAAACTTCCCTACCCAGTGAAGTGTGTTGGTACTAGCAATAGAGCACAGTGACAGACGCAGGAACGATTGGACTGTGTCGGACTCGTGAACGGTGTTCGGAGTAGGAAAGATGGTCGGGGAGGATTTTTACGTTCTGAAAGATATGTTTTCGACGAATTATGTCAACTATTAATGGTTATATTGGAAGATTGTGTGGATAATGACTGCGTAGAACAACATTGTTGGTTATCTATTCGAGGATTTAAAACAATATATACTGATCATTTTCTAATAAATAATGAAATAATCACAGAACAGTGTTTATGAAAAACTTTTGATTGATTTGTTGAATCCAGTATTGTTGAATATATCTTATGACCTTTAGATGGGCTGAACACAATATTTGTTGTGACAGTTTTTCAGTTGCCTGCGTAAAAGTGTTTAGGTTTTTTATATTCCAATATGTTAACGTTATTTCATATTTTGTTTTTACGTTGCTGTGTTTACTATTTGTTTATTCAGATGTAATCTATAAAATAGACTTAACTACTATTAAACAGATATATTTTCTACGATATCACTCAATTTTCTGGAATAACTAAAGGTAGCGAAAAATTTTAATTGATTTTTAATGAACAAAGAACGACCGTTCACCGAAAGGAACAATTCGGGTGAACGATTCACTGAAAGAACTTGTTCCTTTGGAATCGTTCGTTCACGAACGTCACATCTCTAGTCTAGAGACTAATAGTGATTATTGTATATTAAGTTTCTAGTTTTAAAAAGCTTTCAAAAAAATTAAATTAGTAGATCAATTTGTTGAAGTACAGATGATAATGAAAGATTTTTTTTATATTCTGATCTCGATTCCAGTTTCTTTGCCTCGATTCCAAATTCGTTTCCGATTCCTGAAAGCTCAATGATTTCAGAATAATGGTTAATAGCAAATTGTCAATTGGGGCGAGTAAATAAACTTATGGTCTCCTCTTGATCACGAATTGGTAGAAGGAAGCCTAAGGAACAAATGGGTGAAAATTCATGTCAAGCATTGCTATAGAAAAAAACTTGCATGGGCTCTAATGACCTCAATGTTGACGAGCCCTAAAGCCCCCCAAAAAACCAAAAAACATTGCTATAGAGTCACAATCAATGCATAGTATACATTCGAGGGAATGAGTCTTTTAAAATTTATTTGGCTCCTTTCTTGCGATTGATAGTCACAACACATCGCACAATCTATAATACGATAAGAAAGATGTGATTCACTGAAAAATCGATCATTGAATTTTTTCTTATAATTAGTTTTCTTTTTTTAGAAAGAGTGGTTTTTTACCAAGGAAGTACTTTTCACTCCTGGGTATATTTAAATTGTCATTTCTGTAGTACATCGACTGGCCTTTTACGATTGCGTGTTATGATAAGACTTCGTTCACCATGTTCACATTCCTCAAGCCCCCCCCCCCCCNTCCTGGGTGCGCCCCTGAACATTATTACTGGTAAAAGATGGCGCTGAAGCTGCGGTTTTTGAAACATTAAGTACAAGTGCTGTACACGACTGGGACTATGAGAACACGGTTAATATAATTATACATGATGTCGAGTTACGATGGCACACGTTCGTGTAGTAGATTTTATACTTCTATCCTCATTGTTACGTTCGCGTTCTATCCAGTGGTGCTACTGGATGAAGACATTCAACAATGTTCTACCAATTTTAATAGATAATACTGATCAAATAGTGAGGGAGTGCTCTCAAATTAATATAAATTATATGGAAGATTTGTATTTATCTCTACTCATCATGGCAGTAGTCTGTTTAAGAGAACTCTCGTGATAACAAAGATGTGTATAAGAGACAGGCTAGAAAGTNGCGATCCGCTAAAACACAACCGCCATTGGACCTCCGAAGACGTCTCTCTTCCCTCGAGCGTATCATCTGTCATGCACATCGACACCCACTCTCACAACCAAGGCACGTTGTGCGTTGCTAAATCGTTTCTACAAATATACTGCAGTACTAATTAAAAATCGTTCAAATGCGTCAACATCTTTGAAAATCATAAACGTTTTTCCGCGACTTGAAACTCATTCTCAGTGGGATTTTAGGGGGGTCATGACCCCCTTGTATCCGCGCCTGCGTATGGCACAATTAAATAAATAAATATGGATGATCTAAACTTTTGGAAACCTGCGTACTCACCGTCAAAATACGGATATAATTACGGCATACAAAATAAAAAGTAATCGTATAAAGAATAATTACTCATCTCATTCTGTAATTTGATGAATATACTCGTAAATTTTTAATGTGATACAGCGTCTTTTCAAACGAATTCTTGGAAGTTAGTGACAAATAAATTACCTCATAGGTTATGAGATATCCAGGGAACAATTAGTTGAGTTTTTATTTGGTCCATAATTAATTATCGTAGCACAAGCACTCTTAATTAAACATTCCACAAATGCTTTTATAACTTCTGTTGATAATTCTTTATTTGTTTTCAGCATTATTTATCATAAGATATAGTTATATAACCACAAAACATGATTATGGAGGTGAATAACGTATTACCGTATTACAGAACTAAAGAATTTTAACGTTTTGGACTTCTTGAACACATGTGGAACGGATATGGACAATTATCTGCTGAACTCTGGTAATGGGCACAATATCTCGTATTGCCATATTCTTGCCTCGGGGAACATAGCAAGGAGATATTATGCAAAGTAGTTACTTACTCCCTTGTGATTTAGCCCGTCCGCGCCACTTGTGTTAATTCGCATTCAGTGCTTTTTGGGGGGGGGGCTTTAGGGCTCGTCAACAACGAGGTCATTAGAGCCCATCATTCAGTGCTTTCTATTATGATGAACGTAGAAGAAGTTTAATGATGCTTCGATTTCACTTTCTTTGGGAAATCATCTGTTATGATTGGAATCTGAATGGATGTTTTGCGGAGGGTAGACAGTTTGATGGGGTTTTTTTTACCAGTTTGAGCTGAAACAGAACAATTGTATCACCACCTACTATTGAACATAAACTTGGATGTAAGATTCAGGAACGACGTGAAAAAAAATCCTCGCTAAGTCCATAAACTCTTACAATTAGTCGGTGAATAGAAGTTGGTAATTATCATTCATATTTAACTTTGGTTTTTACTATTATGTTAGGCATTGTTGCATTAAAACTGTTCTTCATTTTAAAGTTATAAGTAATATGTGTAAGTTTACAAACGTTCCTAAATAACACCCAATTAACATGAAGCCCTGGATAAATGTCATGGTATTGTAAGAGTCGACAAAACTTTGATCGACCTTTCTCGTGAAAGTACAGGACGAAATCCAAAACCAACACGTCTTCCATGATTAAAAGTTTCAAAAGCATGATTAAAAATGATTAAGAGTTTTGGGAGATTCTCTCAAAAGAATACAAATATACGTGCGATTTATGTTACAAATATGTATGTGATTTATGAATTTGTTTTTCAGGACGGTGGTACGCCTCTTTTCGTCGCCTGCCAATGTGGTCATCTTGATCTTGTGAAGGAACTCATACGTCGGGGAGCGAGAGTAAATTCATTCATGAAGGTACATCTTTTTATCAAATGTTTTAATTTAATGTACTTAGACTGCCATGTTCAGATACTTAAAAGCTTTTAAAAATCTGCCATTTTAATAGCTTTTTCTCACACATTTTATGTGACTGCATGTATGAAAATACAAATGGCAGTGTATTCTTCGACAAGGTACTGGAATAATTTTGAACTTCTTCCATCCTGAGCACGAAGCAAGAAAATATTATCTGACGGCAAAACAGTTTACCTGTTTACAACAAGTATTAAGTAAGTGGTAGGACAGTCGAGTATATTATCATTTGACAAATAAATAAACAAATTCTTGTACTCAAAAGTATAAAATAAAAGAAACAAAAAAACTTTTTTAAAGAAACTTTTATATTAATTACAAATGTTAAAAGCTTGAGACTTTTTTTCAGAAATTTTTAAGTAATATTAGTACCTATGACGCTTCAAGCTTTAACAATTTATGTTTCATATGTTTAACATATCTACGTTTATGTATCTTCTAAGTACTTCCACCCATAATGAGCGACTAAGAAAGGGACTTTTTTGTAGTTTCTTTTTTCTTTTTTTCAATTTTGCAGAATTATTTTTTACATTTTGTTACAGAACTTTTTGTATAAAAACTTGTTTTAAAAAACTGTTTTGTACGTTTATTATTAATCTTATGAGAGTGAAATAAGAGTTTGAATTGATTCACATTTGTTATATTAGATCATTTTAAATATTATTTTACATCGATTTTTTCTACAACGTACTAATACCTTAAAATTTAAAATAAATACTAAGATTAATTTATTGGAAATCCTTCTAATGGCTTGAATGTCTTCCACCTAAGAAATAACTTTACCTCCATGGATATGCTACGGGATATGTACATTCGTTAAGTCAAGCAACAATAATATTGTTTGGAAATTGTTAATTACTTCTTTAGTAATATACATCTTTTCTTCGTCCTTTCTTGAAACCTTTCTTTTAATTCATTGAATATGAAAATTATTTTATTTTTTATACTGATATATTGTTTACATTTTAGTTAGACATTTATTATACTAATTCTTGCACTAAAAAATCTACTCCAGTATTTATTAGTCTTACGTTGTGTCTTACTTTAACTACCTGTGACAACAAAAATTTTAAATTGGACTCGGTCTACATTTACGTATGTAACCCGGCCAATAGTACATTATTTTTAATATGAAATGCTTCATGTGAATGTTTCAGGATCGTGCGACACCTCTGTTCATTGCTGCTCAGAATGGCCATATGAAAATTCTGCTGCTATTGTTATCGCAGAAGGCTGAACCTGACACTCGCCGAACAGATGGAGCAACTCCACTGTGGATTGCAGCTCAAATGGGCCATGACCACATCGTGCGACAGTTGCTGAAAGTTGGCGCGAAAGTAGATTCTATTCGACATGTAAGTTGAATAAGTATATACTTCCCGATGACTAACCCACAGTGCCGTGTCTTGTAGGGGGCGATCCCGGCCCGCGCCTCAATCTGTAAGGGACCTCCAAATGGATTATTCCAAATTTAATAATTAATAAAGACGTAAATTTGAACTTATTATAGTCTATTTTTAAATCATTCAAATAAGTAATAACAGATCTTATCAATAAATGCAGCTCAAATTTCAATTTCAAACTTTATTACGTAATCTATTTTTTTTGAATTTATTTATTATTTATATTAATATATAATACAGCATAAGTACATACATCGTTTTCTTCAAATGTCAAGTCTCCATCTGTTACATTTCGCGACAGTTCATTCTCTTGATGTCTTTTCTTTGCGAATCATATATACGTAGTCGTTTTCCCCACATGCTATTAATTTTCACAGCACTATTTTCCAGCGTGCAACACAAAAAGCCTCCTTGATATAAAAAACATTCCCATACAACTTTGATTGTCGTCCTTCAATTAGTCCAATCAAGGCGGCCAATGCGTCTCTTGATCACACTATTCAACTCCTCCCCTATCATCTTTTCGCAAACACATTCTTCCATCTTCTAGTTCTGATGTTCATTTTTACTGTCTCCAACAGTTTCTCCCCTGTGTTGTCTGTTACAACTCGTTGTCTTCCCTCCATTCGCATTTAACGTACACCATGTTAGATTTGTCTTCAACTAGTCCCCCTAGCATATACAGAATTTCCCATAAGTTCCTCTCCACTTTCCACTAGGAAGTACTTTCATGTCCTTCTCTTGTTCGCCCTCATCCTTTCCTTAAATGGTTTTTGTTCTTTCCTATATTTCTTCTCTTCGTCTCTCATCCTGTCCTTTTCCCCTCGCATATTGAAACTTCCTTTGTGCTCGTGCCCTTTTCTCCTTTAGCACCGTTAAATATCAAATAATATTTTCAAATATCATTTTTGTTAAAAAATCTTCTGTTCCGATGTGTAACTCTGTCACTCCACAGATGAGATTTTCCAGTACAATCAACTCGTATAACTGTATTTTTTTCTTTGTAATTCTCTCGTATTGTCTCCTAGTTTCATTATTGTATGTACTATTTCCTCCTTTACAATTACCCACTTCATATCTTCACCGCTTTTTAAAACACGTGTCACCATGTACTTTGTGCGATTTTATTTTAAACATAACACTTCCATTTTTTCCCTTCTAAAACCAATATGCACGCCTAGCCATCTTTTTCCTCTATCACACTGTAGCGCAGCTTGTTGTGACACGTTTTCCCCGACACAAGTAGTACTCTAGGAAACATGCCACGTCGTATCACACCTTCTCTAAGAATTCTGATTTTTCTCGCGACGCCAATAAAGTTCTTTGCAGATTTTGTTGTAGAACTTTAAATTCCGTGGTGTATTGAAAACAAAAATTTCTTTTCACTTACCGTATTCCGGGTACAACGTGTAATTCACTCTATGATCACACCTATTATTGCGTCTCTTACAGTTTACATATTCTGATTCTTCCGTCTTATTAGGACAATTGTCGTTTGAGTGATCTACCTTCGCGCTGTGTCCACACGTATCTTCCTTGTCCTTACGCGCCATTGCCATGTGCCCATGCCTTCAGCATCTGTAGCATCTCACAGGAGAGAGAAGTAATGGAAAACGACAGGCATATACTAAAATCGAACAATCGGAAGAAAGCCATGTGGAATATTGTTAAAAATTACACGTCAACTTCTGAAAATCGCGAAGAAAATGTTTCTTTACTAAACTATGGCAAAATCGTAACAAATCCTCAGGACATCGCAAATTTGTTTAATTCTCATTTCTCAGAAGTTGGTAAAATAACGAACTCAATATATCCAAATCAATGTCCTCCAATTATATCCACCCACGTACCCAATTATATGTTCACTTCCGAAACTAACGCCAGTGAAGTCATGAGAATCATCAGCTCATTAAAAAACAAATTTTCAACAGGCGTAGATGATATACCTGAATTTATTGTTAAATTTTCGTCCCATGCTAAATTAAATCCACTCATAAATATTTTTAATAGTTCTTTATCGGAAGGGGTGTTTCCTAAAATATTTAAGAGAGCTAAAGTTAAACATTTACACAAGAAAGGAAACAAACTTAACATTGGAAATTACCGACCAATATCTCTACTACCCACTTTCTCAAAAATCCTAGAAAAATTGTTCTATAAGCGTCTTCTAGATTTTTTATCAAAATATAACATTCTCTCTGACGATCAACACGGTTTTAGGAAATCCTTTTCCACTACAAGCGCCATATTTTCCTTCTTAAACGATGTTACCACATCTCTAGACAGTGGAGAAAATCCTCAGGGTGTTTTTCTTGACTTATCCAAAGCATTCGATGTCATCGATCACGGAATTCTCCTTACCAAATTGCATTCTTTAGGCATTCGTGGACTTCCACATCAATGGCTAACTTCTTATTTAAAAGATAGATATCAACAAGTAGAAATATCCTATACTAAAAATAAAATACTTGAGCGTTGTCTTTCAGAAACAAAGCCACTTACTTGCGGAGTACCCCAAGGATCAATTCTCGGCCCTATACTCTTTTTATTGTATGTGAACGACATGTCATCATCCACATCAGATTGCAAAATGGTTCTTTTTGCTGATGACACTAATTTACTATGTAAACACGCCAATGCTCAAAAAGTTTTGTCTAACCTTTCGACTTGGTTCCATGCAAATCGTCTCATTGTAAACACTGACAAAACAGTGTCTATGTCATTTCACAATAGTATCACAAAATCTTTACCCCAGGTTTCTCTTTCTTTAAACGGAACACAATTAAAAACTGTTACAAATACAAAATTCTTAGGTCTCCATATTCAAGACAACCTCAAATGGAATTGTCACATTGACAATCTTAATTCCCAATTAAGCAAATTGTGTTACGCATTCCGAATCTTAGTTAACGCAGTTAGTCCACGTATTTCCCGTTGCGTATATTTTGCAAACGTTTACTCCCATTTACGTTACGGCATTACCTTCTGGGGTAATTCCGGTCAGAGTATTCAAACTTTCAGAATTCAGAAGAGGATAGTTCGGATAATTTGTAAATCTCACCCCCGAAACTCTTGTAAACCTTTATTCAAGGAATTAAATATATTAACACTTCCCTGCATTTATATTTATGAAACAGTCGTGTTTGTTAAGTCCGAATTACTGAAGTGCCACCCTTGCTTTATACGAAACAGTCTCGTTCACGAACACTATACACGCAATAGTAGTAATATTCATCGCCCTAGAGTGTCAACCACTCTTTGCCAAAAGGGACCATACCATTCGGGAATCGTTCTATATAATTCCCTGCCCAAGAATATAAAAGATATTATGAAATTGAATATCTTCAAATCCGCGGTTAAAAACTACCTCCTGCACCAGTGCTTCTACACTGTAAAAGAATTTATTGATTTTAACAAAAGTTAAATTCGTCTTGTGCTTTATCACGCCATTGCTGTAGTACTTTTTAAACAACTTATAACAATTTCAAAAACTATTTTCTTGCATGATTGTGTTGTCTTATGGCTCATATTAATTTAGTTTTATGTGTACTCAACATTGGCACGTTTGTGTACATAAATTCTGTAGCCCCATCCTGGCCCGGGTTTTTCTCCGGTTTTCCTTCGGGTAGAGGCGGATTTATCATACAGGTTCTCTAGGCTTTGTCTAGGGGCGGGTCTATTGTAACAATAAATCGTGAATTTAGTGTTATTTCAATTCTTTTGATTTTTAAGCACTATACTCAGAATAATCTATAGTTCGATAATAACTTACATGTAATTTTTTGCTTAAAATTACAAACATATTGACATTCTATTAGTATTATAACTCGCAGCTAACTTTTTATCTTATCTAGGAACTTTTGCTGAAATTTTTGAATCCGCCTCTGCCTTAGGGCCCTTGATCGGAATTGATGGGATGGTCCCTTGCTTGCTTCCGGAGAGTAAATTAGTTTATTGTCCTCCACGTGGTCATACGCAGTCTGTACTGTTTTTTTGACAATACATTTATTATTAGAGACATATCGCATCCCAATAACTCGCATACGCGACTTATATTCTTTTTCTTTTCTAATAACTTGTTCGCAAATCTGATGTCCATTTGAAGAATTCTATCTCCACATATCTCCCCTTTTCTATCTATTCGTGTCACCGTTCATGCTGTCTGTTCGTACTTAGACCAACACCAAAATCGTGTAAATTACTACTATAAATCTTCGAAGTTTATTTTGCGTTTTACCCCAAAAATGATAAACTTCGAGTTGCGCTTGTGTAGCCTTAGTATAGTGGTATTATCTTCTCCTATTAAGAGTTCTTCTAATTCTGTTTTTTTTTCTCCCTGATCAAACAAGTTTCCTCTCTATATTCCTTTTTTGTTATTCAAGTGACTATGTAAACTTACCTTTTTTGACGGTACACAATGAAACAACAAAACAAATAACTCCTTTAAGATTTTTTGCATATGTAAGGGGATAAATATAGGCTAGGACCACTTCGAATAGAATCTTGAAGAAATTTCAAATTGATGTAAAAATAAATACAATACAGTGACTCCGCTACCAAATAAATTGAAACCAACATGGTGACACTTTAATTTTTGAGTACATACTTGTGGAAGAGTTGTTGCAACATTAATACCTAGGTGAAAATGGCAACGTATTGAACTCCAAACACAGCACCTCCTGCTCTGTCTGCACGGGAGGTGCATCTCTGCAACACACAATCTGCCTCCAGAAGCATGTACACCACCAAAGACCTGATGGAGGTGGTGTGCATGCTTTGTAAGGTGATACACATGTGCATAGGATAGGATGTAGGATGTACCCCTGGGGTGAGAGCAGAAGAACCCAGGTTCTAGTCCTAGTATGTCATCATTTTCACTGGCTCTTGAAGTTGTAAGACATTATGTAGGCTGGAGACAAAAGATTTTATGAGTTACTGTTACGATATATTTCATGATATGAGCTTCACTGGCTTAAATTTGTATGTTTATTCTGATGGAGTAGTTTTTCAATTTCACACATAGATTAATTTTTTAAATCTTTTTTTCTGCAACATAAGATGCAGAAAAAAATATTTTTTCAAGGTAGCAACTTAATATCTCTTTTTAAATTTTTATTCATGCTTTTGGAACACATCAAAATATATGCTAATTATTTATTGTAAGTGCCTTTAATTTTAATGGCATTTTAATTTTTGGCAAGGCACTTACAAAAATGGCACTTTAGGATTCTATTGACATAACATTTTATGTATTATATTTTAAAGATTCCTAGAAGTTTTCAAGAAATTTATCTTCATTTATTGATTGATCTTCAGTTAGTATTTCTCATAAAACAATGAAATAACAAAATAAGAAAGCTAACCAGGGACCAAATTACCTTTTGATACAAAAAGAATTGATTTCAGATATTTTCAGTGAAGAGAAAGAGTAGGAAACCAAAACTTCTTTTTCATTTACTTATTAATATTGTATTACTAGTCTTCTTTATCTTAACTCCTTTTCCCTATTCCTTAGGGGTCGGAGCCTTAGCTCCTTTTCCCTAATCCTTAGGGGTCAGAGATGGGGATGGTTTAATGCCTCTTACTTTGATTTGGCGGGGCAATTTCTAGGGTGCTCGATACCCTTCCTGCTGCACCTCCCTGAGGTGGGTGATTCATGAATGACAGGGGTGAATGATGATGAGTGAATGTTGTGGTGGAATGATAGGCAGGGGAAACAGGAGATCCCCAAGAAAACCTGCCGTGAACACTGCTTCGTCCACCATCTCAAATTCTACTTGGATCGGACCGGATTTTGAACCCTTGTCCCCAGAGATAGAAGGCGAGTGCGTTAGACACTACGCCATGGGTCGCCCTTAATACTGTATTACTAGTACTTACTAATAAAATATTATTGTTTTAGTATAAGTTTTACTCATATTTTAAAGTTGAAAAATTAATTAGTGGACTTCCCCTCTGCAGAGATCTTAAAATCAAATGCATTTTCAGGATGGAGCTACTCCTCTCTTCAAAGCTGCTCACAAAGGGCATTCTGCTGTCATCGAGGAACTTCTTAAGTACAAACCCAACCTTGGTCTCTTACCAGTAAGTACTTCCTTTTCATACATGTTTTAATTGAATACACCTTGTTAAGGAGAGGTTGTGACTTGGGAAATTGACTTCGGGGTGGGACTTCGTAGGATTGTAGTACTGCCTAAGGGTCATTGATTGTCACTGAAAGAAACAATAAACAATTGCAAAAAACTCTCAAAGTTTTCATCTCAATTTATGTATTGAAAATTTATTGTTGCTATTCAATATCACAGTAGAGTAATCAATAGCATGCTTGCCCAGCACACAAAGAGCTGGAGTTCTGTTGGGGTAGTTTTTTGTAAAAAAAAATTTAATAAATAAAGAATAGCCCCAAAACAAAAATTGGAACAGCTAAGTTTAAACTGTGTGTGATTTTCTGAAGACCTTGCTCTTCTGTCTAATAACATTCAAGAAACTCAGCAACAGGTTAAATCAATACAAGAAATAACACAGAAGATAGTGTTGGCAATATGTTCAAGATCGAGAGATCGAGGACGCACTTTGATAATTTAAAAACTAGAACGTTCTTCGTTATTTTCTCAGTATCAGTGTGCCATGTGTGTCTCAAGCATCTAGTTGGTGTGAGTGCTTCCCTGTGTGAGCTGCCTGCTTACAGATAGGCCTCAGAATGTCCTTTGAAAAAACAGAAATCATGTTAACTGACCCTCCACTTGTAAACAAAATCATAATAGAAGAACAGCTAATCAAAATTGTAGACAAATTTAAATATTTAGTAGAAAACATAACATAATCTCAACGTGAAGCTGACATGGCATAATAAAATAAACAAATTAACCAAAGCACAATATCACCAAGAACACATATAACAAAAAATGTCTCTCAATAGCCTAAAAATTAAAACACTACAAAACAGTTACACAACCAGAATTAACATATGTAAGTGAAACCATTTTTATAACAACTAACAATGCAAAAATAGACAAGAGTTCTGAAGATTGAAAGAAGAATAGTCAGAACATACATAAACAAAAAATATCACTGGAGAGTAGCTTCCAACAAAAGAGTCTGCAGGGAAATGGAGCCAACCAGCACAATCAGGAAAAAATGCATCTCGTTCCTTGGATATCTAATCAGAACACCAGAAGACAGAATCATCAGGAGAATAATAGAAAAATTATGAAACAGCAATGGTAATATTAGATGGATTGCAGAAATCAAGGAAGATATGAGGGAACTACTAATTACAATAGAGGATTTAAAGAACAAAACAGATAAAATCAACAGGCTCAAAGACAAAAAAAAACAAGGCTAGAAACCAAGATCAACAAATGGACAATTGGAAGGGTGATTTGAGACCAAGAAAGGAAGTTAAGATCTGAGAGAATGAAGAACTACTGAGCTAGCAGAAAACTAACAAATCCTTTGTATAAAATTAACTTAAGTGGTCCAATGAAGGTCATAAAATGTTCTGATCCTTACAAAATTCAAGAATAAACTGACACATTGTTATAAGGTTTTATGAATTACAGAAGAGAATTATTATACTAGTATCAGTCACTTAATGGTCATTACAAATTTTTGCTTCAGTAAGTTAAAGAAAATGGATTTTTAATTTTAAAATAAATAAAAAATACATATCATAATTTAAAATAAATTTAAAGTATGTTAAATTTTCTTATTAATGAGTGTTATTAAAATTATAGTTATATTTTTATTTGCAATGTTAACATATAATATTTTTTTATGAAATTTTATAAAAAATTATTTTACAAAAATCTTCTCGAAAGGAGAACAGAACTCTAGCAGTGGCGGCGATAGCAGGACAACAGACCAACAGCATAGGGGAATCCCATAGGTCCGAGGGTCCCACAGTGGTAAGAAAACTAAAATCAATTAAAAGATGAAAATTAACAAGTATCACAAGTTTCTCGGCATGATAGAAAATGAAAAACAATTCATTATTGTCGTAAATGTATTTCTTCAACATAAACTGAGTAGAAATGTATTTTCAATAACAAGTTTTATATTGAACATAATATTTAATTTAAGTAAGGTATATATTTATGCAATTTGTTGTAACTTATATCTTTTCTAAGTCAAGTTTAATGGGTATGCGTAGATTGGGATGTTCGCTACTCGGGCTCAGCTCATTGCAACAGAAGCATCGGAAATATCAAAGTAGGAATTTTAAGAAATTCCTTTTGTGTTTCTGTTACTGGAAATGAATAAAAGCAGGTGACATAGAAAAGGTTGTAGGAAATTACAGTGAGGCAGATATGTAAATAAACCATGAAAACAAAGACATTTGTGTGAAATTATAAATAGTAACAATAAGTAATGATGCAAATGATGTTTTATACTGACTGTGATTTAGTAGTATAGTGATTTAGTAGTTCATGAAGTGTATATATGATAATTATACCCAATTAAGTCATGAGACCTATTTTTTACAGAGAAGAGGGGGACCTTGAAAAATCTTGCTGGGGGAATCCTTACCACCACCACTGAAATCTAGCTCATTGCATGGTGAGCAAGCAAAACCTTAAAACAGTGTGTTAGTTTATTCTTGAATCGGAGTGTTTCATATTGTTCTCATACACTTCAAAGTAATAATTAAATATTGTCATATCATCTGCAGACAAAGAAAATTGTGGCTTGATGGCTCGCCGACATTGAGGTCATTAGAGCCCTAGAAATTGCTTGTGTTTTATGAGTTGACGAAAGTATTACTAAAGACTTTATTATGATTTCTCAAAATAGGGTAAAAAGATGTAGTTGTTAATTACCAAAGTTGTTAGAAGAGCATAACTTGATCACATCAGAATCTTCCGCTTGAATTGCAAGAAGCAATGAGGATGGTTGAAAACATTTACCAAAATACAAAAAACATGCTGGCTGTAAAGAAATTTATGTATGAAGAACTCATTATTAAAAATTATATTAAAACTTTATCTACAATATGATTTTATAAAATAATTATTTTTAATGAATTTATTATTTTATTAAAAATACTTTTACAAAAAAGATACCCTAATGTGGAACAGGACATCAGCTCTTTATATGGAGGATAAGTGTGCTACTGATTATGCTACTATGCCATTGAAAATTAAAGTTAAATGCTTAATATATTATTGAAATAAAAACTTAAGACACTTCTTGGAATTGGCTGGCAATTACATGTTCTTACACTCACAATTGATGATCTGTAGGGGACACTACAATCCTACAAAGTTCTACCCAGAAGTAAATTTACCCAAGTCATGGCCTTTCCTATAAGAATCATCCCTATTATTATATTCATATGCAACTCGTAAATTGAATACAATGATTGATCGGTAAAATAATATTGATAAGTATTTCATGGAAGACATGTAAATGGAGTAATTTTATGGAAGTGAGGAATATTATTAATTATGAAATCATTTAGTCAAGTACTTATGGGACCTATGAAATTAGAAAAAATTCTAATAATTATTCTTTGAATTTATTATAATTATCTCATCAAGTATTATAAAATAATTTCAACATTTTGTTTAGAATGGTGAAAGTGCTCTACATGCTGCTGCCCTATTTGGCCAATTACCTGCTGTGAAACAACTCATGGCTGCTGGAGCTGATCCAAATTTGCGAAATCAAGAAGGAGCATTAGCAGGACAACTAGCAAAAGAAGCTCGTCATCACCATGTAGCAGATTATCTTGCTTCAGCAGAATGGAGAAGGGGACAGCAGTATTCATCAAATCGACAGAAAAGCTAGAGATCTGTGATTAAAATCTGAAAGCGGTATTCAATTTGAATAACATATTTTACTGAAATTTCAAAAATGTTTAAATTCATTTCATTGTACGACTATTTGACATAAGTGGGGACTATTTGACATAAGTGGCAATCAACACTTGTAATATAACGTTAATTTGTATTTTTATGGGACAAGTATGTTGACATTCATTGTCTAATCATGCATGACGAAGAAGTGTTTGAACAAAACACTCACATATCAAAAGTATTATTGTGAACTTGTTTTGCTCCAGAGGTAAAAATATTGTTAGTACTACAGTATTGATCATGAGATTGTTATTATAAATTACAGTTTATATTATTTATTTTACTGTATGGACATGAATCTCAGTTTGATTACAAACAAACAAAAATTGTGATGACTCAAGTTGATAAGAAATAATTAAGATCTTCCATAAAATCATATACTGCCAAAAACAAACGCAAGCAATATACAACTATATGTTGATTATATATTCAGATCAACTTGTTTAAAATCATTTAACTTTATGAGATTCGAGTGTTAATAAAATATCTTATTTTTAATTGTCTTTTTATTGACCCTATTGTATAAACATAATCCTGTTTTTTATTTCTGCCCTTCCTGGTGTCAATTTCTCTCTCATTCTCCTGAGAGCATATTGATCAGAATTAATACAATAGTCCCTTGCAGCTTCCAGAGAGAAAGTTAACTGTTTATATACAGGTTTTAACTGCTCCCTTGGTAATAAATATTTATTTAATAGAATTCATCCCTCAATTTATTCATTCTCTTCAGTTTTGTAAATTTGTATATTACAATTACTTGAAAAATTCATAAAGTAACTTTATTAATTAACCTGACTTTTACAAAAATATTTAAATACGCAAGATAAACATATTCTAAACTTGTCAGTTGGCTGTTGCTAATGGGCCCCAATTCTAAAGGATCCTATGCAAAATTGAAATGTATAGCAGCAGAGCATTTATGTTTGCTATTTAAAAGACCTCTAAGTCTTGCTAAAAACTACAGTTTGTCAAGAAAGCTTAGATATGTTGAGTGTATTGTCAACTGCATTGGAAATTCTCTGTTATGAAACATGGACAAGACAATCGATAACCTCATCAATCGAAGTGCTGGAGAAAACATTTTGAATCATGTTGCAATGAAAATATAATTTAAGTTGACATTTTACATATGTTGATTAAACAAAGATAAAAAAATAAATATATGAAGAATTCTATTATTCATCATTATTTTATTTATTGAGTGATAGTCTTTTAATAGGAGGAATGACAACACAATTATGGGAGAAAAGGCTCCCAAAATGAATAAATTCCAGTTTCCTAAACTTCCTTAATCCTGCAGTGCTGTATGTGAAATTTCATAACTATTGATAAAAGTAGTGAAGTAATGGTCCCAAAATTTGTATCAAAGCCACAAATATACACATAAAATTAAATAAAACTAAAAAAAACAATTTGGATCTTTTGAAATAAATTTATTTCTACATCTTTCCTCTGTGAATAAAATTAAATTGCATAAGAGGCCAAACTCCTTAGTTTAAAATTAATATTTACAGACAATGTTATTTTTAATTGTGGGAAATTACTTTTCATATATACTGAATAAAATTTGTTTGAGGTTTTCTCTCAACGTAACTCCAGCTGTCATGACACTAACAAAAATCTGAAAACTATTCCATGTAGATCTTAATCGTGAAATCTTGAATTGTCTAAATATTCATCAAATAAAGTAATTTCAAAATATTCTAAGTTAGTTCATAATTATATAAAGAATAAAAGCACAGGAAAGTGAAAAAAAATTAAGGAAATTTTATTTATTGGTACAATGATATTTTGTGTACTCAGTACCATTAATAATGAATGTAATACATACACAAGAAAAAAAAACCTACTTGATGTATCTGTCAAAGATACACCCACTAATTCCATAAGAATAGTTATGCAAGAGATAAGAGCTTTTGTAGAGCCACAAATTTATCTGTTGCTTCAATACTGTTTTCATTCCTTATCTGCTAAAACATTGATACCAGCCAAGTCCATCAGTTCTGCTTCCTGTCTCTGCCTACACCTGATTAAGCAATGATCAGGGATAGACTAGAAGAATTAAAAAGTGTGAGTATTTTTATTCATTTTCAAGCACCAATTAAATAACTAAGGACTAAATAAATAACCAAAAGGAATAACTAAGAAATTATATTTTATATAATCAAATAACTGAAATTTAAAAGTGAAAATTGTTATAAACTTTTTAGCAATTATTTGTCACACTTGGATTGTACTTCTCTGATAAGATGTTCATGAAAATTAAATAAATGAATAAATATTGCTCTCACAGAATGTTTATTTTATTTTTTACCGATTATTCAATTGATTATTTTTTATCTCTCTGTATCACATAATATTTCACAAAAACTTTCTTGTGAGTTTATTGAATTAAAGCATTAATAATTTTTTTTTTTTTTTGCTACAGAAGAACCACGATTATCCAGATTCAGTACTTGTTTTCAGTGATGATAAGGCACAGGATATTGATGCATTTCTTAAACAGGTATGACATATAAGAGTAGTTGTAAAGTTATTTTAGGAAATACTTGTCTCACAGTGTTTATCATCTCTTATCAACGATTTTATTAATAGGACATAAATATTTGACATTTAATTTTTGATAACATTAGTACATTTTCTCCAGGTTGAAGCAATTCATGACATGATTGCAAATATTCAAGTTAACACCACAGAACTCAAATCACTTTTTCATATGGCATTGAATATGCCAGGAACTAATAGACGTAAGAGAATGAATAACATAAGGGAAAAAAAACTACATTATTACTACTAAACTTTTATATATTGTTTCCAGAAAAATGTGCTGAAAGACAAAGTATTGTAAGTAATACCGTTCGTAATGTCAAGACCAAACTTGAAGGTAAGTACAACAATTCTTTTTTCAATAAAATACAACAGTTTACAAACTGGGATAGTCCATACAAATACTAATGAATAACAGTAATAGAGAAGACTAATAATTCTCTCAATAATAATGTTTTCTCAAATAATAAAGATTTGGAGCTCAGAGTGAAAAAAGATAACAGCCCAACACAACTGTTGCACAGAATATATAAAGTACAATTAAACTCTCTAAATGAAATTTTGAGAAGATCAATTGAAGAATATAACACAATACTTCTGAGCTACAGAGCCAGAAGCTCAGCAATCCTTGATCGCCAAGTAAATATAAGTAAGTATTCCTGTAATTCTCATTTCATTTTTCAGTTAACAAGCTCAAAATATAAATAACTAGAATACACCATAAGAATACATAAGGCAAAGAAAATACTTCTAAATCTTTCAGCTCAATTTTTAAAATTTGTTTGAAATAGTTAATTATATAATTATTATTTGTAGACACAACCTGGTTCAACCCCTGAAATCGGAAAGACATTTTCAACATTAGGATAAAACTTGGACACTTAAATACGATTATAAATTTTTTAGTTTCGGGTGCAGTAATTTTACAAGCATCCCTATTGGTTTTAATACTATTCACATTTATAATTGCATCATAATGTTAAGGTCTAAACCTCTCTCCAACTAATGTGTGGAATTTAGGGAGTGTTACAATTAAATTTGGTATTTATTAATCAATCAAAATTAATCTTTTCCTAGCAAACCAAATAAATAAGGATGGCCAGTTAGAGGGACTGTTGGAAAGAAATCCATCTATATTTGTGGATGATGTAAGTTCACATCTTTAGGTGTTAAACTAATTATGATTTTAATAATAATAATAATAATAACAACAACATTGAGACGCTTTCTGCTAAATTGATCTCTACTTTTTCTGCCTCATTTTTCCTTCCTCCTTTAATTGAGTAAATACATAAATTCCTTCCTATATAGATAAATGGAAATACTCACAAGAGGCATGTAGAGTGTTTGTTTTTAATAGTACAAGGCATTTTGTAGAACTACTTACAGATAATTATGATACAGGTTATAGGTAGAATGACAGGTTCACTAAATAATTTTTCAACTTGTTTATGTAAGTTAAACCTTCACTTGAATGTGTATATTGAGGTCAGTAGTTAAATATTGATCACTTGGGATTGATTACAATGAGAATTTGACAATATGTTTGGCAATGATTGTGACATAGTTATTTGCATTCCTTGTATTACTGAAAATGATTCAGCTTAATTTTTGGGAAGTGTCTTAGAACTTAAAATTAATATTACGAAAATACATAAATTGCATACAAAGTAAATAAATAAATAAATATGATCTCCATCAAAGTAATTTATTAATTGTATTTCCTTACATATTATAGTACATTGCAGAAACAATGAAAGCTCAATATTATTTCAATGACGTTTCTAGAAGACATGATGAATTAAAGAAGGCTGAATCCACATTAGAAGAAATAAGGGACCTGTTTATAGAATTAGCAATTCATGTTGAAAATCAGGTAATCAATGGTGTCTTGCACCAACAAGCATATCGATGAACTTTGTACATTCAGTGACAGAGTCCAGCATTTGCTGGACTATTAGTTAGACTGAAGTAAGTGTTAAATTTAATCTAAATATAAAAATAAATTGAATTTTAAAGTAATTGTTTAATGTACTGTTTGTGTCTTTTCCTATTCTGATTAATTATCATGTACATTTAATTTTTATGATCATATAACATGAACAGAGGTACATAAAGAAACATTAAAATATTTACAAAATATAACCTTTAAATAAATTTACTATTAGAGATTTCAATATCGGTCAATACATGTTTGGTGCATTTTTTAACTATATAAGATTACTCATTGCCTAAGAGTTTGACAAATAAAAATGTACTTATTCTTCCAGTTATTTATGAAGCAAACAAAGTTATGATGTATGCTGATGAAACAAAACTATAGTTTGTCACTAAATGTTTTTCAGTAGCTTATCTCAAAATCAGTCTATTTTACATCATACAAAATACCTACTCAAATAATATCATTCAGTGCTGGTAAACCAATACAAAATCTTGTCTGCTCTGTTGGAGGCTGTCATCAGCTGGCAAAGACTGAACTACCTATCTCACTCATCATCAGATTAATCGGTTAGGACAAATGTGAAAAAAATTTGTTTCATCAAATTTATTTCAAATGTAACACTTGTTAATCCAAGTAATAAATCCAGAAATATTGATATTCATCATTTTTGTTTCTACTTATTCCATCTGCATTACCTAGTTTTAAGGATATTTTCTGGATATTTGATTCTTAACAAATAGTTTGCGGATAAAGGCAACTTTCATCCTAAACTTGTTATCCTAACAGGTCCACCATTGGTCTAATAATTTTTATCTTAGATAGGGTACATATCTCATACTGCGATATTCTTGTTGAAGTGGATTTTCCCATATGCTCCCCAATTTCTCCATATTACAAATACTTTGTAAGAGAGCAGTATTAAACTTTTAACTTGTAATCTGTTAGTTAATATGAAAGTATAGTGTTAGTGAAGTACTATCAGGTGGAGGAGAGAATATCAAAATGACAATCTTTAGATGCATACTAGAGTTTTCAATTGAAACTGATCTGTTTCAAATTTGGGTTAATTAAAAATATGTGACATGTTTCAGCCATAAGAGCAGAGCCAATGAGAAACATGACAATATAGCACTAAGTTATTCACTATTCTGTAATATTTCTTATAGGTACTGAACAATACCATCTTTCATTTCTCAAGAGGAAGTGCAGATGTATGGTTAAAAACAATTAAAAATATTCATTTTAGTTTAATTATTTTGTAGGGTGACAAGACAAATTGTATCAGATATTTGGTGGAACGATCAGAAGCATACACGGATTACACAACAGCTAAATTAGAGAAAGCTCAGAAAAGAGCATTACGAAAGCGTCGCATTACTAGGAAAGTAAGTATAAAATTACTCCTATATCACTTATAAAAATAGACACAGACTATATATGCTATTCCAGTAAAGAAGTCTCCCTCTTGTACGGCCACTTTGGGATCAGACAGTAGAGACTATAATTATGGAAATGACATTAAAAACAAACATAGACTATAATAATTTAGTATTAATCTCAAGCCCACATAAAATAAAATTGGTTAATTATAGTATTGAACAAAAACTACTAATAAACTGTATTTTCTATTGATCGATTGCTAGATAAGCAATTGAAAACATGTCCCAATACAGATATCTGGTCTGTATAGTTGATACCCTTTAGACCTCTGCCAGACCAGGGGGAGCCTACTAATGCAAAAGAATACAGAAAAATATTCACATAGTGTGTAACCTATAAGAAAAGAGAATGAGAAACAAATCAATGTTAGAATTTTGATATAAATTAACAAGGATTTTAAACAATATAGATATAAAAGTTTAGTAATATTCACAACTATTGTTTTGTGTTTCGTTCATTAAATGACACCACATTAGTTCTTGTATGTCACAAGATTTCATTATGGGCTTCAACTTATGTCTGCTTGCCACTGTTACATTGAGTGCTCGTAGAAGAACACATAAGGAGTTTAATGCATGTATCACAAAACAAATAAAGTGTAATAGTATCTCATGAAATGTTCATGAAATATTGGTCTTGAATGTTTATCATTCTTCTCTTTCCAGTGTTCTCATTTTACTTCTTCTTTTTTTTTTTTTTTTTTTTTCCTTTTTTCAGATTTTTNAGTCAAATAAATTTTATATTGATCTAGGTATTTTCTATGGTGCTAAACAATGTCACTTGCATTATTTTTGACAGACATAATTTATTCTCATATCTACGACTAGTAAAATAACAGTTTTAATCACAAAATCTACAATGCATTAATTTTTCTTCACACTAATTTTTATTTCTTATTGGTTTTGTAATTACCAACATACAAGAATATCCTAGAATACCCATCCTGACCCGGGTTTTTCTCCAATTTTCCCTTGGGTAGAGGCGGATTTCTTATATAGGTTTTCTAGGTTTTTGTCTAGGGGCACATTTATTGAAACAAGAAATCATTAATTTAGTGTCATTTCAATTCTTATTATTTGTAAACACTATACTCAGAATAATCTATAGTTTGATAATAATTCGTACATGTAAAATGAAGTTTTCATCTTCAATTAGAAATATATCGATATTCTATTAGTATTATAACTCATAGCTAACTTTTTATTTTATCTAGGAATTTTTGCTGAAATTTTTCAATCCTTAGGGCCCTTGATCGGAATTGATGGGATGGTCCCTTGCTTGCTTCCGGAGAGTAAATTAGTTTATTGTCCTCCACGTGGTCATACGCAGTTTGTACTGTTTTGTTTGACAATAAATTTATTTATTTATTATTTGTCATAGTTTGTACTGCTTTTTGACAATAATTTTTTAAAAATAGCTATTAATGACCAAGGATTATAAATAATCGAGACTTTCAAAACATTTACAGAGAATTAAGTTGAATGGCTAAGAATTTCAGAAGTTCAGAAAGTGCAAATTAATTTAGCAAATTGTCAGAGCATGAATCACATCACAACAAAAATTTGAGGAACTGTTCTTCAAAAAGTAGGTAGTGTTTTCACAGAGCAATTGGTTGTAGGATTCAATGGTTTACAAAACACAACTCATGAAGAATGATGAAAAAAATTGATTTTAACTTTTAAGACATTATATTTGTTTTAAATAAGTGTCGACTATTTACAAGTTTCATGGGTTTTTCTCATTAAAATCTAAAAATAAATCAATATTACAATTTATTTACTCACTCAATACTATACAATCTATACATACTATGATGGGTGCCAGGTTTTGAAAAATCAGCAGGGGTTTTCTAATTGACAATCTGGAAAGGGAAAAAGCAACATCCCAGAAAATAACAAAATTTAATCAATAATAATAATAATAAATTTATTGTCAAAAAACAGTACAAACTGCGTATGACCACGTGGAGGGAAAAAAAACTAATTTAATAATCCTCATAAAAATGAAGGTTTAGTTCTTTTTTAATGAGTAGTACTTGGTTTAAAATATATACTAATATTACGTAAGATGCTTTTTCTTGTCTTGGTCTCTCAATTATTTGTACTCAATCATTATGCTAAAAATGTCAGAATTACACAAGACTTGTTAGGCAAGAATTACCACAAAAAATTAAGATTCCCCTTTTGATTTTTTTCTATCTTCATTGGTTATTATATTCTTTTTATTTTTATTCTCCTTGGTCGTGGTGGGTGTTGAGCAATGCACAAATGTTTTGGGTGCTGGTGCTCGAGTATATAACGACATCTGGAAACGACATCCCTACATACAAATATCACTCAAGCTTGACAGGTGCAGCACGTCTCCCTTCAGGTTTCTCACAAAACCTCATCCAACTACTTATATAATTTTTTCTTACAACTATGTTTCCGAGACCGAAAACAATCGTTAGATTTGAGAAACCGAAATCTATTTTGAATTTTAATATACCATCTTAAGTTCTTTTCTCCGAAATACCACTTCACCATCTATTCCAATAATGTTAAAAAATCCTTTCTAAAATTTAGAGAAAATGTTGAAAATATATTTAAATGAATATTTAGTTAGTCGAAGTAACTCGAGCGCTGCCTCCGACGCGAAGGTAGCGAAAAGAACTCCACCAAAGGCATAACCGGCGCAACATAACTCCTGCTGTGTCTGCCAAGTCGAAAGTGAGGATGCGGGGATGAAAGAGGAGGAAAATAAACGCTATTCTAAAAAACATCATTCAAAGCAAAGGGTCTACTAATCCGGAGCATACCTTCCGTATTTCTCCACCGAGTATGACGCAGGGCAATGTACGTCGAAGGGGCGGTGAAGCCGTTTTCGTGTAAAGTGCGACCATCCTACTCCATTAGGAGACCCAGCCATAGTTTGCGGTCTGGCTGGTAACTGCCGGGCGAGAGCGGAAATTACGAGTATGTTGCGCGGCTTACAGCTGAAGTAAGGTTTTATGACAGAGTATTTGCAAGCGCCATGTTTGATTTCACTTCACAGATACAGAACATGGAACGCACATATTAACGTCGTGTTGTTTATAATTTTGAGTTTTATATATTCAGTTGCTATTTATGTGAGAACTATGTATGTGTTACATAGTGAACAACATCCAAACTTGTATGGCAATGCCAACGGATGCTAGACATACTCTGTGAACGAAACCCAGTTACCCTTTGGTGAGATCCTGGGCACATGGGAATCAAGGAAAATGAAAAGGCAGACGAACTGACAAAGTTGGGATCTAAGGAACACATTGTTGGCCCGGAACCCTTCTTCTCCACAAAAGGTGAGGCTGAGTATTGTCAATTGGACACACCAGCAACACCTCACCATCTGGAAGTCACAGAATACAGCTAGGCAGGCTCGCGAGTTAATTGCTGGACCAAGACAAGAATATAAGAAGATCCTACTAAACTTAGGTAGGAGTCGTATGAGGAAACTAGTAAGGCTACTAACAGGGACATACCGTACGGAGACATTTACACATTATGGGGATCAGTCAGGATCGAATGTATAGGAGATGTGACATAGGGGAGGAGACCTTCTGCGCATGTACTGTTTGTGCGAAGCTCTTGCCCAAACCAGATACCGTTACCTAGGTTCATATTTCTCGAACCTAGAGGATATCAGGAATGCTAAAATCAATCTTTGGTGTCCTTTAGCGAGGCCCTAGGGTTGGAATATACCTAACTTTATTAAGGGGTACATAGGACCTTTTAGGCCTACGTGCGGGACTCCTCTAGCTGGGCCCACCCGTACTATAATCTATCTATCTATCTATCTACATAGTAAACACCCAATTAAAATCATATACGAGGTAAGCGGTTTTAGTCATTTCACTGGACATGTGAGGTTAATTGTAACATAAGGTACTAGCAGTTAGATATATCCAAACTATCGTAACATTTTTTCCTTAACTCTGTGTGAGAATATTGTATGTGTTCATATGGATGTTAGATTGCAGGTTCCGAGGTCAATTAATAGAGTTTGGGGGATGGGTATCCCTGGCGATTGGATCCTATTTTAACGTTATTCGCATTTTTAATCATACACCGTAAGAGGCGCATTAACCATTCTTGTTACGTATTTTCATCGTTGGGCTAAACATAAAATTTCTGATCTAATGTGTCCGGCAAGCAATTTGTTTCGCGGCACTAGCTGCCACTGTTTTTCACTGCAGTTTCTATGGCTGTGATGGAAAAATGAACCCTATGCGGCTAACAACATCAGTTGTAAATCAGCAATATGTATTATATCTACATGCTGTTTCCCCAATGTATGTCACTGATGTAGTGAGTAGACACGTATAGATTATAGAACTGGATCTTAGTAAAGGTCGTTATTGCGGGTCATAGTCGGTCGAGGCGAGAATAAAAACAGCATTAACAAACTAAACATTGACACTAGACAGGCCTAGGATAGGCAACATACGTAACACTGACAGGGAGTCGCATTCTACAGGGAAAAAGGAGTTTTTTCAACTTTTCCGAATCATTCTCCAGTTTGAGCCACCGTGAAGGTACTGAATGAAACGAATAAAATTCGCTAGAAATTGCTCAGAAAAACTGGAGATTCGCTAGTTTCGGTATAGACATGTGGTAATCAGGAAATCTCTTTCTCGTTATCATGGACTTCCACAATACAAATTTCCATCAAAACGTCGCTATCGAAATTTGTCATCGTTAAAATATTACTTTACTACACTAATGAGAATCTTATAATCGTAAGATTTATTAAAGAGACATTTTAAAATTGCACTGGTTTTGTTTGGAATGAAAATGAGTTCGTAATCCATGTATTTTTTTCCAATAGGATAATTTATTTATTTTTTATCTTCCGTACTACACTATTACTATTAATGGCGTCGTAAGCTGTTTCGATATATTTTTCCAACAAACAACACATTCGAGTATTTCTAGCGTCTCGTTGGTTTAGTTCTCGGATTATCAAGGACACTGCAGTATATTGGTCTCACTGTCTCAGACTTATTCGGACTTGCATGCGTAACACATTCGGAAACATACAATTTTAATCATAATTTTAATATTGTTTTTTTTTTCTTTCAAACTTTCCATGTATGCCAATAGCTGTAAACTGAATCCAATTAGAGATTTTTTAAGATTTCAGTGAGTTATTGCTCCTAGTTTTATCGTTTTAAAAATCATTTCTCAGGTGTAAAATATTTCTCTAACGGAAATAATCTGCATCACATCATTTTCATTATTTTATTTAAATAGATCGAGGAAGAATTTTATATATAATGTGAATTTAATGCACCAAGCCATGATTCTTCTACATTCCTCACTTACTAAATTGTATACTTCTTCTTTTTTTTCAGATCAAGCTAGGCTGTACCATCTTCGCAGTTATATTTATATTTATTCTTCTCGTCATCATTAGTTTCTAAAAAAGAATTAATACAACACTGAGCTAAAAAATAGTTTATTTATTCTGTACATTATGCTCAGAAGACTTTTTTCATATTTGACAATGTAAATAAAAATAAGTTTTTGGTTGTAATAAATTATTACGCGTAAGTATGCATATTTCCTTTCATCCGTAGTTTTCCCTATATTTCGGAAGACATGAATTCATATATTATAGCTAAAGCTTCAGTACGGGCTTCGGATAAGGGGCAGAGATCTGAATAGAGCTTCTCTTAACCTCTAGATACAGTCATGAACCATAACTTCTAGTTGTATTCAAATGTGCTCAGTTCTTTAGAAAACATAGTCTGGAAAACTTTGAAGGTTCACTTGATTAGAGTAAATTACCTTTTGTTGCAAATCCAGTTAATCCTTTTATCAAAAGTCTATATTTTCTAAAGAAAATTAATTCACGTCACCAATTATTTTTATTCACCATAAAAACAAAAATATACGATGATCTGTTTTCTTTTATTTACTTGTTCAGCTTAAGGTTCCTTTCACCTTTAGGCGAACGCCAGTGGGAATTACGCCAGCGGACATGCAACGGTATTCTGGTCGTCTAGGAGTTTGTTCAATTTTCTAACACACGCGTGGAGACTAGAGAGAAAGAGTTCAATCTCCGTATTCTCGTACATTGAGAGTGGTGCCCAAATAGTAATATTCGAATAGTATCACTTTTTGCCAATTGCAGCGCTGTTGATCGTAAGTTGGCTACTTGAAGATAATTGTTTGACAGTGCATACGGATGTTACCATTGTTACCCTCTCCACAGAGCCAACGTACATACGCGAGCGCCCTTCTTATTTGCAATACGTTCGGTGGACAGATTTCAGACACAGTTCGGACTCCTCCTCTCTAGAATCCATGGTTTTAACATAAAATAATTGTTTCGTTTTGTATACGTTAGAAACATACATTCAAACGAGTAAGTTTTGTTTTACAACTTTTGAGAGGTATAAGAGAGATGACTGTCGGTACAAAGAGATCAGTTTCGTCTCGGCAGTCTTTCTGTTCAAAGTCAAACATTGCAACAAAATAAAAGCAAAGAACGCGAACAAAACATTTTACAGAAAAAAATACTCAGAAAAATATTACTATCGTTTAAAGAATTATTTCACAGATTTTTTTAATTTATAAAAAGAAATATTATATTGTGACGTTTAAACAAACATTATAAAATGAGAAAATAATGTTGCTAGAGCTCGAGTTTTACATATTTCAATAGATTTATTCAGATTCTACACACAAATTGCTTGTGATTTTCTTGAATGAAAGACTTTTCACACGAACCTTCCACATTTGTTACACGATATTAAATTATGTTACTTTCCTTACTATAGCAGAAAAAAGTAAATATACTTTCTGTTGTTAGAAAGTGTAGTTAAGCTGCCCTCGCGTTTGAAAAGCAATGAGTTTTCTTTTCTTATAAAATGTGATCAAATTACCGCCTGTGCACCTGTTAAACGTTTTGGTGGGACGTAGTAAATGAAGATCGCACCCCCAAGATATTTGAAAAAATAGATTCCATTCACATCTTCCACCTCATTATAATCACAACAATGAAGGGGATTAAGTACCCCGGGTACTCAAATAAAAAAGCTTCTGGTTATGATAATATCACACCGGGGATACTAAAACATCTATCACGTAAAGCTTTAGCGCATCTAACCAATACAGCGCTAAAGCTTTACGTAATTCCTAAGGTTGGGGCATTACCCACTCAGCTGGAAACATGCACTAATTACAATACTCAAGCCAAACAAAAACCAAGCAGTCCAGATAGTTACAGACCTATTAGTTTTCTTCCCTCTCTCGCCAAGATAGCAAACGAACTAATTATAAAACGCCTTAAAATATTTTCAAAACCAAAACAATTCCATCGCATCAATTTGGATTTTCGCCAAAGCATTCATCAGCACACCGAATACTGCGCCTAACTGAATATATACATAACTCTTTCCAAAATAAAAAGTACTATCTTGCCTTGTTCTTGGACTTTGCACAAGCCTTTGACAGGGTCTGGCACAACGGGCTTCTCTACAAACTTAGACAGATTTTCACTCCGAAATACCTCTTTGATATCATTAATAGCTTTCCGAAAATCGCTCCTTCTCCGTTAAAATACGAGACAATATCTAATCCCCGCCAAATCTTAGCAGGCGTCTCTCAAGGATCTTTTCCTCCAACCCTCCTTAACATTTTCGTAGCCGATATCCCACCCCAAATAACGCTAACATTGCGACATTTGCGGATGATACATTAATATTCTCAGCAGATAGGGATATAAATATTCTCGCAACATATATACAAACCTCATTGAACGCCTTAGGAGATTGGTCTAATAACTGGAAAATCGCTCTAAACTCTAACAAATCCTAAGGCAAAATATTCACTCTACGCCCAGTCTCCCACCCACCTCCCCTCTCAGTTCAATCAGGATATATCGATAGAAAAATACTACCTATGGATATTTTCTTTTTCACTTTATTTACTCTTGGCAAATCAGACCGCCTTGTCTACAACTGAGTCATTACAAGGCTAATTATTTTTATAAAATCATTTTCGTGAATAACTTGAATACCGAAATTCTTATCAACGAACCAGTCATCACTGAACCACCAGCAAAGTTCAGAGTTGTCGTCTTTGCCACTACAAACCACTTGGTCACTAACTCTCATCTTGACGAATCTTCATAATATCACGTACTTGTCCCAATCTGGACACATACTCCCTGAACGCTTGAAACTTCTCTTTCGTTGCAATGTGCTCAGGTGAATCTCTTGTTTGAAACAGCCCTGTTAACTTTATGTATTTTATATACTCTCCTCTTTCGTGTCCGTGCATAGGGCAGCTGGTGCTGTCGTGTGTCGTCATCAAGTCTACAAACGCAGTCTGTCGTTTCTCCGAGTCGCCGCTCCACAAGATAGGTATTGAAATTTCTGTGACCAGTCAAATAATCTCTTGCATAAGGGTTAAGTTTGAACCATCGTCTGTTCTTGTATGCAAATTACGCGTCTGGTAATACTTATATGTCACCCGTCACACATAATACTTAATTGTCCTCCTCCATCTGATCTGCCATACCTCCATCACAGCCTCCGTTACGTTTTTTTTGTGGGGCTTTAGGGCTCGTCAACATCGAGGTAATAATAATAATAATAATAATAAATTTATTGTCAAAAAACAGTACAAACTGCGTATGACCAGGTGGAGGGGAAAAAAACTAATTTACTCTCCGNTCAAGGGCCCTAAGGCAGAGGCGGATTCAAAAAATTCAGCAAAAATTCCTAGATAAGATAAAAAGTTAGCTGCGAGTTATAATTAGAGCTCTCCGTTACGCGTCTTTTCCAATCTTTACTGATCTCTTTGCCATGCAACACCAGTTTTTCTTCGTTTTGTATTTGACAATACTGGAGCTCCGTTATATACAGATCCAACGGCATTACTCCATACAAAATCTCCAGAGCTTCTCGAGAAATCGTTTCTTAAGCACCTATCGCAAGAAGGCATGTACGTTGAATTTGATTTATTTTCCTTTCAACGCTCACATAGGCAACTCTACCTCCCCACACCTGCGATCCATAAGTTAAAATCGGGCGCACTGCACCTTATAAAGCCTTACCTTATCGTCTTGATCAATGTTGTACTTCGTGAGCCCTACACGCAACAAACCGTAATAAACTCTTTTTGCTTTATCTGCTACATGTTCTATGTGCTCAGAAAAAAGTTTATCATCCAGCATTAGTCCAAGGAATTTATGTTTTGAAGTAAATCTTATTCGCTCACCATAAAGTTGAAGGCATGGGTTTGTCCGATTTTTGCAACTATGGTCGAACCACATTGCGCGTGTCTTCGATGCTGATAATGTTAATCCTGTTGTCAATGGACACCCTTCCAAACGCCAGTTAAATATCTTGGAATATTATTAGACAAAATTAAACTTGGGCCTCATACCATAAGCAGACTTAATAAAGCTCATCAAAGACTACATCAACTACAACCCATCATTCACAAAAAATCACCCCTAAAATTAGAATGCGCCATCTTAATATATAAAAGTATATTTCTCCCACTATTACTTTATGCAAGTCAGATTTGGGGCTACGTATAAAAAACATATAAATAAAATCCAGATACTTCAGAACAAATTTCTAAGAAAGATTCTCAACGCGCCATGATACTTAAAAAAATAGAAACATCTGTAAAGAACTACAATTTCCAACAATAGAACTGTCAATAATAAACTCCTGAAACAATTTCTAGTCTGGTCTTCCTCATGTCTCTGGTGCCCTTCACTTCAAACTAAGAATTTCCCCAAATTTACCTACCCGCATTATAAATAGATATCCATATCATAACTTTCTCATCCACATTAACAAGCCATAAGAAATCCAAACCCTTCTCATAATCAAATAATATTTAGTTCTTTCAATTTAATTTCACTTGGAGGTGTCCTTTGACTTCCCCATTCAATTATTTCGGCATGCTCTCTCCATTGCAAATTCGAACGTCACCTGTAGGGTAGAAATGCTGAGCGGTGAATTTTGTACCCACAAGAATAAACAAATAAATAAATAAAAAGTATCCCGGGTACTGCACTGAAAGAGAAGACAAAATGACCGTTCATTTAATTTAGAGAACTGACAAACACTAGTATCAAGGTATCAGATCAAAGTTAGCTTCTTGTGGGGGAAAAGCTTAAGTTTGTTGGTTGAAGGTACCGTCTCATCAATCGACAAACAAAATTTGATCCTTTCTTAATCTCCCGCATTTGCTAACATTAATCCATGGTATATTATTATAATCCTCTCAGCATGCTATTCCAACTATATCCAATTCTTTCTTTACTTTAGTCACCAAAGACAATCACAAAAAAATTGTAGAAGTTTTCTTGAAAACACATACCTAATCCTCGCAGTATTTTCATTTTGTAGTTTTAAGTGGATAGTCAATTTTCCAAGCCACAGAAGAACATTTTTTCTCGCCAGAGTGGACTTAGAAAATGATATCAATCTATAGAGGATATTACATCAAAATAACTGATCGGATTTATTAACTCGTATAAGAGTACGGACGTTTCGAAAATCAAGAAAAGACACGACAATTTCTTTCCTAAAAAGTATTCACAATGAAGTAGAGAAATTAATGCAGAATAATAGTATGAAGAATATATTTTTCTTAAACTGAAAGACTATACATTTGTAGTCATATAAAATTTGACATTTAAACACGAGTAACCGGTGTTGTCCCGGAGAATTTGTTATGATTCTGTTTAACCTTTCTTTATAGTTTATTGTTGACAAAAATATCACGTTTACTTTCAAAAACCGACGTGATATCTCAAATCTGTTCATAATATATAGCGAAAATCAGAGAAACAAATTTCTCTTTCTTTATTTTTCTTAATTTTCATTAACCTTTTACTAATATTTTCATTTTCCTTTGTATATTAATTTACTATTGAAGAAAATTACAAAATTTACCATCCATTCCTAAATTTTTGTAAAATACTGTTATTTTGGAAAGAAACGCGTTTATCCTTCGATGGTGCCACAATGGGGGAAATATTGTTATTCCATAATTAACTTCCTCCACGTCATCATAGAAACCAAGGTGTAGTAGGGATCATAGAAACCAAGTCATCATACAAACCTTCCTACGCTACAGTGTTCGACAATGAAGTCTGAACAATGAAGAAGATACGTATTTTCCCCACACAGTTAGCCAACTCTATGACTTCAAACTTCAAGGAAATGAAAATTCAATAAGGTATACCGCATTTTGGTCAACTAAGAACCACGATAACGTGTGCTAGTAAGACCCAACTCTACGTGAATATTCACACCAGACACATCGTGAAACATTTTGGGGGGAACAGCGTCTAGACAGAATCTAGATTGCTGTATCCTAGTAATACAATTGCGGTTGTAAGCCGCAGAGGGTGAATTTTTCAGTCATTGCAGCTATGTGAACTGAGACATAGAAGTTAAAGGTTACAAATTTGTGTGGCTCCACCGGGAATCGAACCCGGCAAATCTCCGTGGATAGAGAGCGCACTAGCCCTGGCAACTTTTATTTAATCTAGAAGCTGAAAATAGATGGGTGAAAGCTGTGCGTCTGCATTGAAGTGACGTCTCCATGATTTAATTACACTGCTGACTTAAAAATACATTACACATTTGGGCAAGGCAGATGAACCTAAGTCTCGGGCACATTTATGGTAAGGTGAAAAGATTCCACCTGCAGCGGGGAGTTGAGGTGCCAATTCTCTCTGGATGTTATTCCCCATACGACTCTGTAGTTCTCATATGACTTATCCTGGATTCAGATTCAGAACATATTGCAACTACACTTACGCAATACGTTACAGCTCCACTACACCTGTAGTTTGAATCCTCATTCATAATTTTTCAAATTTGGGCATTTTTTTGAATTACATTTGTTTCCGTGAAAGCGTGCCTCTGACATCGAACTAAAAATCTAGTCAATCCATTTAATCTGTGAGAGAAAAATTCAACGAATTAGAAATGACTAAGCAATGGAAATGACTAAGCATATAAATAATGCTTCTCTATAACTTTATCTCGAGGTCAGAGGTCCCGTGATAAGTAAAATGGTTGCCCATGTGATTACTTGCCGCGGAAGGCAAATAACGCATTCTGACAATGTGGAGAGTTTTCTTTGATATGTGTGATTTTGTTTTAGAATAGTGAAGTAAGGACATTGAGTGCTGTGTGTTCTTAAGTTCTTTCGCAATGTGTTAAAAAGTAAATTACTTCATTTTATTCAAGATCATGCAAATAATTCTCCATAAATTTATATCAGGTATGTTAAACATAAGAAGTAAATTTTCTTTGTAATATACGCAACATACAAACAAAAATACTTATTAATAGTCGGTCATGTGGTTTGTAACAGTTTTTGACATTAAAAAAAAATCAATTTACATCAGAATTAAGAGTCGGGAGTTTTATTCGAGACGATATTAGTATGTATCCCAATAATAGGACAAGTGGCTCCTCATTGTGTTTTTAAAGAATCGTCGAAGAGAGTTTGATTTTCTACAACTATTTTCTTCATCTATCTATGACTTCACTTCCTTCACAGTCAATTTGTGTATCACACAGATTATATTAGTGTAATATCAAGTGTGGCAACTAACATCCTCTGTACTATACCATGTAACACGTAGTATCGTTTTCATCGAAACGCATACAGTATTTGACATACATTCAGTGGAGATGTGTCAAATATTTATTGCATCAACTTATGTTAAGTAACCTGTTTAATTTCCTACATTGAAATATTTCGATGAATGATGAAAACAAGCTCATGTATTAACTCAAAATTAAACAGTCTTTGTTTTCCTAACAACCACTCTCATTATACTTTTTCAGTAAAGTAAGATATATTCAAAATAATCTTGAAGTATATTTACCTAAAAAATAAGGATTTTACTTCCCCGAACACTGATATATTCTTAATAAATCAATCTTGTGTCGAAATTACGTTATTGTTCGCTCAGAAAGTTCATACTGCAAATAAACGCTCCTTTACTTTTAATAATTTATGTATTTCATGAAACAAGAACATTTTAATTTGGAAAGTTTAGGTTTTGACGTCGTATTCCTAATAAATATGATTATTCTTTTAAGAATTTTTTTCTTAATTAAAATTAAGTTATGATTAAGTATGCTATATTAAATGATATTGTGTGTTTAAACTGTTTAAAAAATAATACTTAAATATTATACGACGTTAACTGAAATCTTCACCATTTTTTAATTTTTTAATTATTGAATTTGTTAATTTTTTAGTTAAATTATTAAAAAATATTGAATTCATATTTTCCTTTCCATTCTGTCTCAAAATATTCTTTAAATCAAAACAATATTCTTTGTATAAAATTTTAAACAATGTAATGAATACATTTTTAATCATTACATTGTTTAAAATTATGTTTGTTTTTGCTGAGCTCAAGGTTCTGGGTTCGAACCCCGGTCCCGTCTCCCATTTTCATTCAACATAACATAAATTTTTATGTAATAATTTCCTCTATATCTGTTTGAGTTAAAGATAGTCATTACTACAATATAAATGTAAAAATTTTAAGCAAGTGTCACATGCAACAATCATAAATGTGACGGTAAAATGTAAAACGAAAGAAAATAATAAATAATAATGAACTTTATTGTCAAAAAAGCAGACTGCGTAAAAAACTAATTTAGTGCCTCAACAAAAACGTCTCCCTCTACATACGTAGACAGAGGAGCAAATTTTTTTTTTTTCTATGCGAGAATATGGAGATCTTTTCTCACGAGGAACAATTGATAAAAGCTTTGTTACAATCTGTAGAAAAAATGTCCGAGAATTTGATCATAAACCACAGAAAGTCAGTGATTAGAAAAAAGATGTTTTATTGCAAATAAAATATATATCTTAAATGAAAATTAGTATGAAATAATAACTGAATATATTAATTGATATTACATTCCTTAAGTAACTATAATATGTGCAAGTAACAATGCAATATCAATGGCTTCAATGAGTCACTTTTACTATTACGAGGGTTTACTGAAACTGTGACAACAGAACCAAGGGTCATTAATGTACTTCGCTTTAAGACTGTCTTATTTTCGTGATAGTGAAATGGAGAAAGGCGTCATGTGTGCATCTTCTAAGTCAACACTACAGAATTTTCATAATGGCAAGTACGAAGTTACCACTCCTTCTATAGTAAATGGTTACATTCCCGTTTGGGGAAGTCTATATCTGGTAAACGGGAAATTTCGTGATTTTTATTAATGTAAATATCNATTTTCATAAAAGCTTTGCTAATTATTCTTCAATTTAATATTTGTTCTAACCGTTCATCTTCGAATACATATTGGGTCTTCGAATACCGTTAATACATACATTTGACAAAAAGTTTTTGTTTGAAAAGTTTGCTTTAGAACAAAATTATTTCCCCGTATTGTTTATTTATAAATAAAACAATGTTAGTGTAAGATATAAAAAAGAACAGCGATAGCGAACGGGTATGATGGCAATTAAGCTACTTCTTCTATTTAAGTTAAAAATTCCATCGTTAGTATTAAACATATTTAATTCATGAGTTTTGTACTTAAAGACGTCATGTAATTATTGTTAGAATATCAGGAAAATAATTCAATGTTAACACTTGTACATATTCTGTAATAGTTGTAAAAATAACAAAGACGCCTTTTATGATTAATTAACGGATATTCGTACTTCAATGAAAATCAACAATGAAATCAAACCACTCGATCTTTGTTTAGTTTAATATGATTTACCTTTTCAAGTCAACTTAATTCTCTTAAAACACTAAATATAAAAATGCAACGACATCAGTCACAGGAAAACTAATATTTTCCTCACAATTATAAGCATGAAAAACGAGAAAATTTAAAAGGTACTGAAATGAACAATGATAACTGCCTCTTTCATAAGTCGAAATCTCTACTTTTAAGAATTAAAAGCAAAGTTAAACATCACAACTGGACTCCAACCCATTTGGAACTCCGCCCACCTGCTGAACTGGGTCCCAAACGACGCTGGTCTGAAATAGACGGAAGTAAAACGCGCACTGATCTCTTAATGTAGAACTCCAAAACGATGAATGCAAAACTATAGCCAACGAAGTTAAATTGTAACTACGGTTATTACTGTAATAAATGGAAATACTTTATTCTTAATTTCTGGTTGAAATCTACTCCAAAATTCGGTCGTTGAAAAACTTTTTATAGGGGTAATACAAAGCACCAATTAAAACCATATCAGCAATAGTTTGTGTATTAATCAGTATTCAAAATATTAAATTGTAATTCGTTAATAAATTATGAAATGTAATGTTCAATAAAAAAAGAAAAAAATTGAAACATATGTAAATATAATTTCAGCGAATAGGAATAAAGAAGCAAGTAAAAAACATTACAATTAGTGGTTAGAAAAGAATAATTTTGATCCCTATATTCTTGTAATAAAAATCTATCAATGTGACAGGGACAGCATGGCGGTGTGGACCAAGTGTCGCAGCGCTATTCCGTGGGCTGGCGACGACCGCTCCAGGGCGCAAGACGACTCGTCTCAAGCAGCTGCTGACGTCACCGGAGCTCTCGTTCCTCATGGAGGCGCACAGTGGTCTGAGCGCTCGGATCGTTGATGAGGCAGGTGAGCCACCAGACTTCTCTTTCTTTATACACTCTCATATTCTTTACGAAAGTTTTCTAAATATTTTAACACATATATCATTCGTCTGACAAATTTGTCTTTTGTTCCTGTGCCCGGTAGACCTTCGAGCGTCACAGAAATTATTAATAAATACAGTAGTCTTTAATGGTAAGGATGCGCACATCAAATGTTCTCGTTACAATTATACCGTAATCTGCATGGATGGGTTGTCTCGTAACACAGAACAGCTATGAAATTTTTGTCCTTGCGAAATTCAATGGAACACATATAATGACACAAGTATCGGGAAATTCGTAAATTTTCTTGGATAGTAAATAAACAATGAACAAAGTAATATGTATTATCATCGGACATGTTTGGCTCTACAGTTAACTCCCCACTCTAATAACTCCATGAAGAGGGGGTTATTGCTAAGTCCGCAGGTGTGAGTTGGATGGAAACAGTTGTGAAACTTTGTATTCAAAGGAGGTATAAAGGTTTCAGAATGTAATGGAGTCGTTAGATTCATAAGAGGATAAAACACTGAATTTGGGAATTGGCAGTACTAGAAATATTAGAACCCCACACAACCTTCCTTCCTAGTTTACATTTCAATCTTTTTGAGTGTAACATAAATACTTAGATTTCTGGGATTCAAATACACACAAATCAATATTTAACACACTTTAAGTTGTGTGAAAATCCGTAGGTACCTTAATTGCAATTTTTACTCGCAAAAAAAAAGATTCACGTATTGTTTGTGAAAGCAATGTCATGGTATTAAGCAAGGGTATCGCAAAAAGAGATGAGCTATTACTGTGAAAAAATCTTGTCGCCAAAATTGTGTGAAACGGTTGGGAAGACTAACGGGATACGCTGGACGAGTTCTGCTAATTCTGAACAGATGTATTCTTTTCTCTTTATCACATTTTACAGGCTTTGAAGGTGTGTGGGCGAGTGGTCTCTCCATTTCGGCGCAACTGGGAGTTCGTGACAGCAATGAAGCGTCTTGGACTCAAGTGCTGGAGGTAGTGGAGTTCATGGTTGACGCTTCTTCAGCGCCAGTACTGCTCGATGCAGACACAGGTTACGGCAACTTCAACAATGCCCGCCGCCTCGTCCAAAAACTGGAGGAACGAGGTGTTGCAGGTAAATGAACTAAACTCCAGCAGTTACCGCCCATGAGATTTTGTCTGTTCATTATAAATTCCTCTTATTCCTCTGGTGTTCGAACTTCCCTAACCAACTCCAACGTTCAATTGTGTCATACCAACACTATCACCTACATTGTAAAAATATAATTTAATTCAAAAATTACACTACGTGGCTAAATATATAAATATTACAATATGAATACTGTACAGATATTGGTTAGATCATGTTTTTAAAAATAATTTTATAAATGTATCAGGATGCTGCATTGAAGACAAGTGTTTTCCGAAAACAAACTCTCTACTTGATGGAAGGCAACAACCTTTGGCAGATATTGAAGAGTTCTCCCTGAAGATTCAGGTTGAAAATAATTCTACTTACGTGAATAGTTTTGTATTATAAAATTTGAATTAAGATGTGATCTATGAGGAACACATATTTTTTTCCAATCACTTTAGAACGAAAGCTTTATATGTTTCGTGTAGTAAGTTTTGAAAATTCAATGACTCGTTCAATCACGGAAATGCTTACACGGATAATTCTGATTATTTTTTACAGAATAGTATTTCAAATATTTTCTTTTCCAATTTTTTAAAACTACGTAGATTTTTTTCAAAAGAAGTTTCCCTCATTTTCAAAATATTTTCATCCCATTAAAGAAGGAATATTTTACTGCCATAAGTAGTTCATTTTCGCGAATCTTACTCCTTTATAGATGTAGAGGTGTTTATATCATGAGCCTCGTAATATTGACACTGCCCTTGCACTGTACCCGTCATAAGAGAACAAGCAAGTCTTTTGTTGTCGAGTAGGCGTGTAAGGATGCGCAGCGGGACCCTGACTTCTGCGTGGTGGCGCGTGTGGAAGCTCTCATCGCCGGCTGGGGGATGGACGAGGCGTTGCGCAGGGCAGCCGCTTATCGCGCCGCGGGCGCCGACGCGGTGCTCATCCACAGCAAGCGCCGCGACGCTCAGGAGATCGAGAGCTTCATGGCGCGATGGAATAACCAGGTGAGCATCCTCCCAGACTATTCACTCACTGGTGACGCGACTGCAACAAGACTATCTCTAAATTGTTCTACGACACATTGTCGTCATGGTGTGCGCAATGCCATTGAAATCAACACCCGGTCCCTTGTCAGGGTGGGACGACGACACTTCCCTGGCACTTTTGTCATATTCATTAGTCACCACTGCGCGTAATTCCATTGCTACCTGCGACGGAAATGCCATAACGGTTTTTTGGATTATGACGAAAATTCGCTGGTGCGCGCAATGAGTCCATAATATGGAGAACATTTGTGGTGAAAGATACAAACTGAACGTCGATTCATTATGACTATGACGGCTGATGTGGCGGAGACAGAAATTTACTCTTGAAATCTAAGATTCTGAGCTTAATTCCTAGTATGATATTCAAATCATGTCACAGATAGCACTTGCATTCACTATCCCAATAATTCCACCCTTGAAAACAGTTTTTGGATGAACAGACAAAAAATTGTTGTGTTAACCAGAAAAGAATACTGAAATCATTTAACCATATTTTGACCAACGATTAAAAAGAAGAATATTGAAAAGAATTCTCGACGGCTCCTGAACATTATGACAAAATGAAGAGTAACCACCGTCATCTGAGGTTTACAATGCGATCAATATCAATGATATGAACGAAAGTCATACATAAATGATGTTCGCTAATAATGTAGATGATTTCATCCAACTCCAACGACAAAATTCGAAACAACCATGTCGTATACAGACAAAATAAAAATTAAGTTAAGTGAAACGTGATAAAAATGCTGACTGCAATTATTTAGACAACTGAACAATAAATAAAATTTAGAGCAGAGAGAAAAAGGAACAAGAATATACCATAAAAAAAAACTGTTGGCAACTGAGTTGACTTTTATTTTATTTTTATCAGTTTAATTTTCATTTACATCAACCAACAGTTTACAATAGAATGTTTTTTACTATACGAACCCTCTGGATTGAATTTTTCAAAGGTTTTTGGTAAGTTCTGGTACAGATTTCGAAGCACATTGGATATACTCATTGGATTCACGATATTCATAATCGCAACTTGCTCAGTCAATTGTTACAATCTTCGATTTCTATCTCTTTCCTGAAGTTTTCCTCGATCTATGTATTCCTGATTGTGAGTAGTGTGGTCGTTCTGTTTCGCACGATATATCATCAGACTAAAAACGATATTGAAAAGTGTAAGTCATAAAATACAGCTTATGTTACATCATTATACCTCATTACAATTTTGCATAGTATCGCTAGCTTGCTTTGTTAAGGGGTATGTACACGAGGCTAGTTACAACGTAGCTTCGCGATGCCCTTAGTTGACTAACCGGATATTAGCTGCTTACACAGATTGAATCTCAATAGCTTGAAGCAAAAGTAGTGATCTCACACACTTTTTCCAACACAACACATTCCGTAAACAATTCAGAGACAAATTAATGTGTTAATGTTTTTCACTTAACCATTAACAAGTGAAATGTTATAATTTTCACTTACTTGTAAAATCTACAACACCTAACCAACAACACAAGGAAAACTAACGAAACTCACATGAACAACTGCACACCTAACCTCACATGCTGCTTAAAGGAGTGCGGTGTCTCCTCTCTTCGAACCATCTACTATAATCTGTGCTTCAAACCATCTTATAATCTCAATTGGTAATCGAAAATCGATATGGGGTCTGGAAAAAAATGTGATGAAGAATTCTGTGGGTAAGAGACCAATCTAACATTTAACATAAAAAAGAGAAATAAAAACGATGATGACGGTGATACAAGGGAAATTGGAAAATTAGAGTACAAGGGGAGATAATTACATTAAAATCTATCTTCTAGTAATAACTGAATTACAAATAAAATGAGAAAAGGGGAAATAGTGAAATAGGTCAATGAGGATCAACGAAGATTCGCATGTATCCTATCTTCAATTACATAACGCGCACGCCTCTATTCATTATTTAGAAAATATAGCGTGTTGTGAAATATTCTTTCATAAAAGTTGAACTATTAAATAGTTAGGTTCAAATGTTCAAAATTTTATGTAGACCTAGGCCCCACCCTTGTGTTTAATATCCCGAGTTTGCGCACTCACCACTTACTCCACCTGGCCAGTTATAGATCGTACATGAATTATTTTATGAGCTTATGAAATTTATTGATGTAATTGGAGGACACAAGAAATTAAAGTACTTCTAAATGTACCATCAAAAATGTACTTGATGTATGAATTAAGTGTCACACGGACCTATAACACTTCGGAACCACAGGTCTGGAGCCACATTGATCCTGCTCAGTCGTTTTCAGTCCACCTCTTTCTCACATGAATGAATTTATAGCATCAATTAGTACTCTTACACATCTCCTTTAGGGCTAACATATATCCTCACTATATTGTTTGAAATATTTCTTCGTATGTGTTAACAGAGTTCTAATTATATCTTCAACACAAATAAATAAATAAAAGTTCGAAAATCAAGAATAAAGTCACTTCTATAGTTTGAAAATGAACAATATTTTCAACACAAATCATACATCAACTTGCTTTTCGACTAATGCTACGAGCAACTGCGTTGCAGCGTCGGAGGAGATGAGGGTAGAGACTCTCATAGTAGAGGGTAGTAAAATGTTCTTGACCAAAAGTCTTGACGTGATTCATAATTGGTGTCTCCTCCGCCAATTTTCTGCGTAACTTTCCGCTTGCGTGGAACAGTAGGCCCCTCGAAACTGAGTTTCACAAAAGGTAAGTGCTTCAGATCAAAGTTTCTTGAATTCACATTCATTTCTATAATCAGCTAAAGACCTTAATGTTCTATTGGTAATATCAACTACTTCATGAACTGATACATAAGATTTTGAAAGTATGTTCTATTCAAACACACGTTTCATGACATTTAATGCGAAAACGAACTCAAACTTACTGATACACATTGCCAAACCGTGAGCTTCACCGCCAATTTTTGGGTCCGTAACTTTAATTTCTTCCAAAGAAAGTACTACGTCTACTGGGTGCTGTTGAGCGGCACGCAAGCTATCGTACCTGCTGCTAAATCTTGTGTTCTTCAGTGCTTTGAGAGACAAATCATTACCTTCCGCACTGACTGCACTAGCTAAATTCTTCACATTTGTAAACACTGCATGTCGTTTGGGAGAAGCTTCAATGAAACAGTACAATTGTTGTATTGTACTGAAAACATTACGTACAAAAACAATGCTCTTAGAGGCATCTGCAAGTGCAAGATTTAGAGAATGCATGTAGCAATGTAAATACATTATATGGGGATTGCTTTCTTTCACTCTCGCTACCACTCCTTTGTAAATACCGCTCATATTACCTGCTCCGTCGTAACATTGAGCAATTATATTTCGAGGACTGATACCAAATTTTTTGAAAATAGAGAGAAGTAACTTGTACAATGTTTCACCATCAGTCAAATCTGTTTTGAAAATCCCAAGCAATCGTTCTTCGATTTCCAGTTCCTCAGTGACATGTCTTATTACAAGAGATAACTGCTCACGATGTGAAACGTCTGGCGTTTCATCGACAATATGGACAAATGCTTACTTTTCGTAACACATTTAAGTATTCTGTCTCGCACTTGATTTGCCATAATTTCATTTTGTATATCGTGATGAACATAATTAAAAACCTTTTCCCTAAATAAAAAAATTTTATTCAATAGCACATTATCAGTTGATATCAGTTTTAATAATTCCATAAAATTACCTCTGTTAGCTGAACTCTCACTTTCTGTGTCCTCTTAGTGCTAAACCTTGCATTGCCAGGAGTAACGAAGTCTGAAAGAAAATTTTCAAATAATCGTGATTTTTATTTACTTCTTCGTGATGTCGGGTAGATATCTTACAATACTTTCCTTGGCTTTTAGTCCCTCGTGCCAACGTTGCAAAGCATTAAGGTGTGATGAGAATCCTTTGTTCTTTAAAGCGTTGGACGACTTTTTTCCAGTTTTTGAGCCCCTTTGAAATAAATGTCTCATCATAGCAACCTGTGGTTCCAAATAATCGACAAGGGAAACAAAATGCTTTATCTCCAGCAACACTATATTCTAGCCACTTATATTCTGCGAACCACGAACTTCTGAACTTTCTTTTGTTTCTGGATATTCGTTGAGAGTAGGTTGAAATGGACCATCTTGGAAAAATTCTAATGCTGCTTGCTTACCATGAAGTAGATCTCTATGCTGAAGCTGACTGAATACTAGTCACACTGGAAGGTAATTGAAACTTCTGTTTCAGTATTTAATGAAACAGACTCTACATAACTAAACGTGGGAACATTATCTACAATGGCGGCGGTGTCGCATTTTTCAGTATCACTTGTTGCTACCAACTTCTGTTTCTTCGCGAAAAAGTCAAACAAGGTTTTTCCAATCGAACGCTTCATTTAAGCCTCGATTCAATGTTTGCACAGAAGAAAGTATTATATCGGGACACTAGATAGAACATGCACTGTAACGTACAGATACACGCGACAAACTGGCGAATAAGTTTCACAGTATGCATCGGTCTAGTAACTCACTAATCTCCAAGATAGATCTGTCACTCAGGTTCTGATAGCGCGTTTGGCTGCACGTGAGTTCTGTCTCGGGTTGCGCTAGCCGTGATAGTGCGCAAGGCAATGATACGTTATTAAAACAGACACCGCAGACCACCACCTTTAAACAATTTCACCGCAGACCACCACTTCTCCACCAAGGTTACGCGCAGAGCCAGAAGCCGGCTTGGATATGTTCTAAGGACACTTATCAATTGTTGATAGCGACGCTGGATGTACATCAACAATCGAACTTCCCCCAACAATTCTTACAAACTAACCATTAATCTGATATTACTATGCGGCAACTCATTGTTATCGCATATCGCACGAAAACAAAATTTGAATTAGAGGGTAGATGGACTTTGAGAGGACAATTTGTTGCTATCTCGGTAAACAAATGAAAGGAAAGACAATTAGGTGACACCAAAGCAAGACTAGTATGTTTTTTTATAATTCCATGTTTTAGAGGGTTCAAAGGAAATGTTTATTTTTTCTTTCAAAAAGTGGGTAATAATACGTATTTTTCCGTAGAGACGTGTAGTGATAAATTACATGAAAGAAAGTTAAGTTTTACAGAATATGACACGCTCAATAAACCAATAGTTATTAAGAATTTTTCTCAAGAAAAATTTGAAAAGATTTTGATTACGATTAATATATATTTCTGTACTCAGGGTCCAGTGGTCATCGTGCCAACTAAGTATCCAGAGACTCCGACGCAATGTTTCCGAGACATTGGTGTGTCTGCAATCATATGGGCAAACCACAATTTGAGAGCCAGTATCGGTGCAATGCAAGCCACGACTCGTCGCATCAAGGAAGAACAGTCCATAGCTAGCGTTGAGAAAGAGGTGAGTCGATTCACGAGTTAACTTCTTTACTCGGAATTAGATTTTGGTAGCGGAACATAGTGATCAGATTAGGAACAAACATAGGTTCCTCGTTAAAGTTATAGGTACTTTTACACATTGATCTATATGAGTATGAGCGACTCAGATAATTTCAATGCTTAGAATATGTGCAACTTACGCAATTGACTCGATCCAATGCATATAGCAGTAATGGCCAATCCATTTTCCCACGCCCAAAAGAAGAAGAGAACTATTTGTTCATCTTCCGAAAAATAATGGACTGGTTTGGAAGTCCCTGATAGAGACCTATTTGAAGACGTTAAAACTTACGATTGGTAACGCTATATTGGAAATTAAGGAGTTAAATAAAAAACCAAGTTTAGTTGTAAGAATTTGGAGGGTATTTCTTGACCGTGATACACAACTGTAAAGTAGTCTAAGCTACGATGCATGCAACATGTTTGACTAACTAGTTTCAAATAATGTATGAAATGAATAATATTCCTATATATTTGTAATACAGAAATTATGTATTAATGGAACTTAGTTTCTTAATTTGAAATGATCAAAATTTGATCCCCCGAGATAAATTATCTCACGTTTTTTAATTTAAAACTGATTAAGTGGAACTGTTTATGAACAATACGCAATTTATGAGATTAATCCAGTTTTTGTCCAGTCGCACGATTTTTATATCTCAGTAAAAAAAGAGAAAATATTGTCATGATCTCTCTGCAGTTTTTCGTTTTCATAAAGTTTTCTTTTTGTTATCCTTCTTGAATGTTTACTGTGTAAGATTCTATATAATCTAAGATCAAAAATATAATTATAATCTTTCAAGAACTGAATTCGACTTAGTGACATTCTGACTTGTAGAATCCAGTTCTGGAAATATTACGAATACTGGAACTAGTAATAATAAAAAAAATATCCGAAATCGAATCGCCTGTGGATGAATTTTCATGCCTCTCTACAAATGAGAAAATGAATAATGTACAATGATAAATGCAGTAAAATGATTTACTCGATCCCTAACGGATGTCACAAAAGTATCTCACTAGGATAGTATATGATGTCAAGAACGTTTTTTTTGGCGAAATGGCGATGCCTCAAGACAAGAAAAGTCATATTTGAATCGGAAATTTTACGCTCCAAAATTTTTGGGAAGCTATCATCTTTCAGACAAGTTGTGATAATTCTTTACTCAATAAATACGCAACCGTTGTACTATAACGGCAATATACACTTAGGTAATTTTCCTCTCAACTCATTCGCAGAGGTGGTGATTCCAAAGACAGGTATGCTCATTTACTCATGTATGCTAATAATCCTTATCGCTTGTGAATACTGAGAAGTAACATTTTGTAAAAAAAATTGACAAAGTTATTTGGAGGTCAACAACGAAGTCTAGTGAACTGCGATGTCTGCTCTCAGTATTGCGCACTTGTAGTCTGGGAGGCAGCGAAAATAATTGTCATGAGATCTGTGAGGGTGGAAGAGGAAAGTTGCTTCTTTTAGTAAGAAACTTCTGCTAGGAGAGGTAAAGAGAAAGACTTTGAAAGTTGAATCTAAGGTCCAAAAAGCATGATCCATTATGTACTAGTCTTTTTTAAAAAACTGGTTTTGACCTTTACAATGCAAAAGAAAACAGATTCTATTTCAAAACCGCATTGAAAACAACACGTGAACCTTAGGCAATACAGAGATGTAAATGCAATTTTTTAACCTTATTTTAAGAACAAGCAGTGAATAATATACTCATGTTTAATTTCAATAGTCATCATTGAATATTAAAAAAATATTGATTTAAATCTGCTGCGTATGAACGGCACTGTATCGCCTGATAACTCTTTGTTTTATGCTTCAATGTCACCCTGAATATATAAACAATATTACAGCACAGATATACTCAGTAGTTTGGGCAGAAGGTTCTCAGGGTTCGGGGAATAAATCAAATGTAGTTGTTTTCTTTTCTTTTTATTTCGAGGGAGGAAAATGACGATATGCTCCACACCCACGTTGAGAACCTACCATCTGAACACCCGCAAGGCTAAATTCCCAAATGACATTGATCATCGCGCGTTGCTCTGTATTTTGCTTCCGGTCAACGATTTTTCCCTCACATTTCCAACCAGCCACTAAATATTTCCTCCACTAAATTTTAACCAACATTGTATTTTGTAATGTGTTTAAATAAATTGAAAAAAATAAAACTGACCGACATTGGGTATACTGTAATGACTAACTGAGAAAAATCTGCAGAGCAATAACTAGGGAGTGCACTTTTTTCAATCGGCATTTAGTCCTCGCAAATAGTCGCTAAATTTTAAAATTAAACTCTGTAGAAGTACGAGTATGCCTGATAACGCCGTTCACAAAATTATATATTACTCCTTTTCTTACCAATAATATTATATTATTATGATGAACGAAAATGTTCCGGACAAGGATAAGTTTCCCCGTAAGACAATATTTAGTTAAGTGACAGTAAAATGGAGGCGAGAAAAATGTACAATTAACTGAATTTAAAGTTGTATTTGAAACCATCTCCACCAAAATCTTTTGTAAGAATTTTGTAATTAAATGAAATATTATGCGGCCCGACAAATGACACTGGGTATAATTTCTTTTTAAGTTTAAATCAATATATTTGTATTATGTTTCTCGTTCTAGTATTTAGTAATAAGAAAAGGTTTTCTTGACGTTTAATAACTCTATCATACGATTTCATTGAAAAAGAAATTTAAAATGAATGAAAATGTTTTCTTTAATCCATAGTTAAAACACATTTTTTTCATTTCCGATTACGTTAAAAATTTTGGAGGGTATTTACTATAAATAAGTTAGTTGCAAGAGTTTGTTCTGTAAACATATTATTTTTAAGGTTATATCAATATTTAACAATATTTCGCCGCGTCCGGGAGTATCTTAACAACATAATTCGAAATGGACCAAGATTCAGTGATGATTTTTGTCTTTTGTCGAGAAAATGTTTTAGTTATAACCATTGCTTATAAAATTAAAGCCAAATATCGTCTGGAGGATCCGCGCGAGGTGTTATCTGCAGTCTACTCAACATAATCACAGAAACTGTTTGACATATTTTATTTTTATATTTATTTTTTTCTGAATAAATAACAAGTGATTAACAACGACTCCACACCTTTCTTTTTGGAATGAAGATCGTCCCAGACAGACGTACAGGAAAAACGTATAATGTCAAACAAAGTTTCTGATAGTTGTGACAAAGTGAAATGTGAAATTATGCAGATAGTTGGGTATGAAAAAGATTTAAAATATTTTTTATGTCTAGGATGGTTAAAGTGTGTCAGGTCACAATATATTTTTGTTAAGGGAACTTAAATAACAAGAGATATAAACTTTAGCTTTGACATTATTACAAATATCTCTACTTTCATACACGTTGAGGTCTGTCTGTGACATCCGAAAAAATGTACAGAAATTCTGTTAAATAACACTGTATATATTTAATTATGTAAACAAAAAAGTAACTTTTCACTATAATAGTTTATTATATGGTTGTTTTGTGGGAGTATCGTCACCTACACGTTCTCTCGCAAAGCCCTCAAATCAATTCAGTAATATTTGACCATGAAATTATAACTATAAAATTTTATCAGTAAAATAAATCTCTAAAATATTGACTGACTCTCAGACCAGCCTATTTCAGTTAATTTAATCTTTAAAAAATTGAAAAATTAAGATGACATTTTACTGACTAATGTTGTGATTTGGGATCTTCACATACATAACCTTTTGGTGAATAATACTTGAAAATTCAATTTCTGTCTTTCCACAGATACTTTTGAAAATTTTCAATACCGTTAAAATGTGTTAATATTTTGCTAAATTGTATATTATACAAAATTGTCCAATTATTTATTTAATAAAAATGGAACTAACCAAATAATTCCATTCCGTATGAATTAAAGAGTATTTGTCTTCATTCTCCACCTCTGTGCTTTCATTCTGAATACCAGAAGCATCTTTTTACGTGACCTCTACATTCAGTATTTCGACGAACGCAACATTTCGGCTTTAACTCACAAACTTCCCGAGTGCCTACTGGCAGAGGAGCGTTTGCAACGTCAACAGCCAGGTGGAAACAGTCTGTTGACACATCAGGACGACCCGAGAAAAGGTCGAAATGTTGTGCATCGTCAACAGACAGGTGAAAATTGCGACGGACCGGGACTCGAACTCGGGACATCCTGCTCTGACCGCGAGTAGGTACTCAGAAGTTGCGAGTTAAAATTGGCATCGGACGCGTAGGCACGCGGAAACCGGCATTAAGTGCTGCCAGCATTGAAGGCTTATTCTCTGAACGGGGATTAGACACAGGTTCACCGGAACAGGCCGGGTGGATGTTGCGTACGGACTTGGGAGACCCGGTCCGTCGCAATTCTCACCTGGCGGTTGACGTTCCTCAACATTTCGACCTTTGCTCCTTTCATCCTGAAGTGTCAACAGACACGGATCATTTCTATATGATTAAGTTACACAGTATGAACAAAATACAAAAAAAAAAAAAATCAAACAAACACCAGAGAAACAGTATTGCCTTTTCAGACCATAGGGTAATAAATTCACACAGTCTAGACATCGATCACAAAAGGAGTTGGAATAATATTTTAATTTTAAAAATGAAAAAAGTTATTGTAAACATTACAGATCGGAAATATTACACATTATGAGTACAGCAGAAGCACTGTATCTGCAATCTGATACTGATCATATGTCAAATATTTATAATGTATTATGGTACCTGTGTATATATTCACGACCACAATACTCGCAATAGTAATAATATTCATCGTCCTAGAGTGTCAACCACTCTTTGCCAAAAAGGACCGCATCATTCGGGAATCATTCTATATAATTCCCTGCCCAAGAATATAAAAGACATTATGAAATTGAATATCTTCAAATCCGCGATTAAAAACTACCTCCTGCACCAGTGCTTCTACACTGTAAAAGAATTTATTGATTTTAATAAAAGTTAAATCCGTCTTGTACTTTATCACGCCATTACTGTAGCACTTTTTAAATAACTTATAACAATTTCAAAAACGATTTTCTTGCATGATTGTGTCGTCTTAAGGTTCATATTAATTTAGTTTTATGTGTACTCAACTTTGGCACGGTTGTGTACATAAATTCTGTAGTCCCATCTTTGCCCGGGTTTTGCTCCGTTTTTCCTTCGGGTAGAGGCGGATTTCTTATACAGGTTCTCTAGGCTTTGTCTAGGGGCGTGTTTATTGTAACAATAAATCGTGAATTTAGTGTTTTTTCAACTCTTATGATTTTTAAACACTATACTCAGAATAATCTATAGTTCGATAATAACTTGTACATGTAAATTTACAAACATATTTGCGTTAAATTACAAACATATTGACATTCTATTAGTATTATAACTCGGAGCTAACTTTTTATCTTATCTAGGAACTTTTGCTGAAATTTTTGAATCCGCCTCTGCCTTAGGGCCCTTGATTGGAATTGATGGGATGGTCCCTTGCTTGCTTCCGGAGAGTAAATAAGTTTATTGTCCTCCGCGTGGTCATACGCAGTTTGTACTGTTTTTTGACAATAAATTTATCAAATTTATTATATTTTGTTGTTTTGTGCATATTTTAGTATTTTGTTCGTGCTGTACAACTATTTATCGTGATCCATATTTATTGACACCTCAGGATGACCTGAGCAAAGGTCGACATGTATTTGTAAAATACTTAACATAAAACCTATATAAAAGGTCTTGAGATAAAGATTTTAAATATAATAGTAGACGCTAATATAACCTAGGAAGCGTGTTACCAACGCGCGTCGTAAAAAAAAGTGGGATCGGTTCGTTTCTTTTCTTCGTGTTGTCCCCTTCGCCTTCAACACTGTCTTCATCTGTGGTCTGTATCCCTCAAGGTTCGGCGTTGAAAATCCATACTAATATATAAATGCGTAACGCGATAGCGTGTCTGTATGTTTGCTACCTGGTCACGATTAAACCGCGCAAACGATCGCGATGAAATTTGGCAAGAAGAGTTTAGAAATCAAGGATGATCATAGGCTAACTTTTATTTTTTTAATGTGTGAAAAAAGATAGAAATTATGTTTGACAATAAATGTCGATAAAATAGGGACAATAATTATATTCGTTTCCTAATCGTTTAGAGATAGGTGACAACTATGAATGGCATTATTGTTTGCCTCAAAGAATTCTACAAAAAAATCCACGACGGCATATGTTTATCTTCAAAAATTAACCTAAATTATCGATAAACCGTCATTAAAATAGAAGTGTTAAAATACGTCAATTTCAGAGTAAATTAAGGAAAAAATCAATCATCATCAAATTATTATGTTTAGTGCATTTAACAAAGAAACTACTTAAAAACCTAAAATTTCGACGAATAGTTTAGATTTTACAAGAATTTTAATGAAATGGTTAAGCACAAAATTTCCTCTTTTTAGAGGAAAATAAGTGATAATTTCAAACGATACAAAGGTTTAACGAATAAGATAATAGCACACATGCCGTAGAAAATATAGAGTTATGAGATTGTTTTTGATCGCACCTGGAAAATGAATTTCGAATTCGAAATTATATTTCTCCGAAAAGGTCCACCTATCGTAAAAATGTTTCAAGTAAAGGTGATAGATTATTATTAGAGTAATAAGAAAAATATGAAAATTCTGAAAAATACACCTTTTCCCATATTTCTCGAAAACTAAATATTTTAAAATATCAAAGAATGGGAAGATTATGTAGAACCAATTTTAATATTGATTTTGGTGTACAATTAATCAGAAATGCAATTTTTTGAAGTATCCCTTTTCCGCCATATTCGTTAGACGTCAAAAGTCCGGGACGCAACGAAAATTCGTCCTCTAATTGTTTTTTGAGACTTTTTTCAGTGACGCGGTCAACTTTATGTATAATAAATTCTTTGATTTCAAGCGTTCTACGGGACATTTTCCTGTTGCCGGATAAAAAATAAAATTTATTTCGTTCCATCACTTCGAACTATGTCCTTCTTGATATGCATACGATGATCATACGATACACGAAGTATTATTAAGTAGGTTGTGTTCGAAAGGAGAACCAAATAAGACAACCACTTATATAGCCTTCTTTACTACAAGCCGTGGCCTGAGAAAACACTTATCTCTCAAAGGCAGTTCGAAAGAAATATCATAAAACTATGTTTAAACTAAATTTAATGTCTTACGATACAACGCTCATAAGCGTTTGAGGTATATTATCATTAGTTACATTTTAGAAACAATTTTTTCCCCAAAATTGGCGGAGTCAATATAAGTTTATTCAAAGATATACCAGATTTTGATAGATTTCTGCATTTGTCACAAACTCTCTTAAATTTATTTTTTTGAAAGAGATATAACACATTGAAATTATTGATAGGCTATTGCGAGTCGAAGCATTATTTAATATTTAATAACATTTTGTATAAAATGAAAAGTCTGGAAAGTAAGACCCTTTCTCCTAACTTTAAAATCATCCTCTAAAATAGTGACTTCGCACATATTTCTTAGAATACTTATTACGTTGTTATTATTATTATATATTATTATTATTATTATACATTATTATTATACGTAGTTAAAATTTGCAATAATTTTTGGAATAATATCATTTTCAACTAAGATCTTGTACTTAACTGCGTACTTCATCCATGAGTTCAGGTCGTTGTAAGCTGATTCTCCAAAGAACATAAGGATAAAATATAAATAAAGGTGGGGTTGCGGCAAGTAATTAGGTCTTGTGTAATTAATGATGTTAATCATTTTTCTTAAGAAACATTTTTATCCGTAACAAAAATAAAATAAAATTTAGCAATCGATCAAACGAAACAGCATGATATTATCTTTCATAATATAATTTTACTCCTCTACAAAGATTTACTGAAGATACTTCATCGGGTCTCTAATCGAGGAAACACGTCATCATTTTAGGTTATGGTAATATACTACTAAAATTATCGCACTAAACAATTATGCTAAGAAACATTTTTTCTAAATCACAATTTTCTTGCTTCACTATTCTTCAATCCTGTACCGATGCGATAATGCAACGCAAATACTCCGAGCTCCAAGAACTATTGCAACCTTCTCGTCTGTAATTGCTGCTATGAAGCACGTTTACGAGCACTCTTAGGACTACCATGCAATGTTGCCAAATATGAAAATGACGTTTTGTATTGAACTTTATAACTATTTAAAAATAAATTGTTGGTCCACCTTCTGTACCGCGTCTTTTTCAGCAAAATTTCAGCTCGGTAAGAAATCACTGAAAATTCTGAGAACTAAGATAACTTATTTCGACAATCAGTTCTGACCCGTGATATGAGAGATAATGGTAGTTCTCTCTCCCTCTCGAGGAAGTTTGAAATTCCGATAAGTTGATTCGACCAGATATTTACTCTCAAGTAAATGACCTTATCTTTGAGTTCGACGACTTCGCCATGCGACTAGTATAAAACTCTTGCAAAGTAACCTATGTAGTTTCTCTATATAACTATCGAATTTAGTAATATTTAAGTTTTCTAAAATGATATGAATCCAGAATGTTACTATTAAAAAATTGGTATCATTCAACAAGAAAAATGTAGGATAAATGACGACATGAACCGTATTTCCGCTGTGCACATGATTATAAACTGTGTATACCTTGCCCGGTGTATCCCATACAAGGACCAGCTCTGGCTCCCGTATCAGTTCCATTTCATCACAGACCCAACGAGTTTCAGGCGGGGGCGAGGTTAAAATTCTACTAGGGCTGTTTAGAGATCTTGTCACTTCATAGCCTTCTCTACTATTAAATCTTATCATGAACAAATTATTTAACCATCTTTGATAGTCCTGTTGCATTTAGAATTAAAATGACTTTGCAGTGTATTTAACAGTAGCACCTAATATTTTATCCATTATTGAAAAGATTAAAGCTTGATGTATTTGGATTGTAAGAACAGAAACAAAATAATTTGAAAAAAATGAACAAGTTATCGACGAAATGACGTTTAGGTGTGTATTAAAACTCCAGTCTCCTCGTTGAGTTAAGTAATACGTTGGACGAATACATATTTATTTCCAAAATAATCAGAATCAAATAGTCTGATCTTGTGGCAAATATGGTTTCCACAGAGACGTCTGCGAGTCTTTAAAGCAAAAGGGATAGTGAAGGTTTTAAAGATTTTAAAGTCTTGGCAATAAATACACATAGCCACAACTGAAAATTATGAATAAACCATGTTAGGTGCGCAAGAATGGAATATTCATCGGTCATTGAAGATTTGAAGTAATTTTTGATTGAACCATATTTTTTTCTTATTTTAGCAAGAGACCTGGTATTTGTTTATCATTAAATAGTATTAATAAAAACATTACAAATTTTCATCTCCTTTTAATACGTATTTATACAACAATGAAAAAATTTTCATTTTTAATGACATTATTCTTGATATGAATGTTCACAATAAAATCATTAACTAACTTTGAAGTATGTAGTGAGCCATGTAGGGAAATTTTTTGTTATAATGATGCATTTGTAGAATCCATACGAGGAAAATTCTAATACTCTTACACGGTTTACACTGGTGACCTAATGAAGATACGAAAGATATTTAAAATATTTCAACATAGACGATACATTGAACGAATTTTTCGCTTCAAACTCATTCCTTATTGAGAGGGAATAAGAGACCGGCTACGGTGGGACAAGGGCAAGCGAGAGAGCATGTTGTTGGTCTCAAGACGAAGTCAACACACCCGCAGGGAAATGGACAAGGACCTTGAACGAATTTCTTCACATCCACTCCGAAACAGGATAATAATGCGAATGCCCCTCGAAGGAACAGAGATAATGGAACGCACGGCACCAATGCAGCCATCATCATCACACGCATCACCTGGAACCAACAAATTAAATTTCGGACACGAGTTAACTTGCCACATGTTACATTTCTATTGGAAAATGTATGTTTATTTTGTAAGGTCACTCCACATGAAAAAGTTCGTATGGATTGATGAATGTACAACCAAACGCCAGGAATAGCTGGATTTTCTGAGTATGGGTTTTGTTGTGTAACTAGTACCGTATTACAAAAGAAACAACTTTTTGGCCACTTGATTTTACTTGACTAATTTATTGAAAACTTGTCGCCTCGATAAAAAGTATATGTCCGATAATTTAATCAAATGCCCTTATTCTAAAATCATTTTATGTAGTGCGTTTAAAAGGATTGTCTCTTCAACCCTTCTGAATTTTCCCCTCCGAAAAGACTCCCTCCTAAGAGAAAGGTTTGGAATGTCTATTATCCTCGAATAAATTCAGGACGCTCACGTTTCGATTAACTTGACTGAGAAGTTTATTCTGCAGAGAGGACAAAATGTATATGTGAAAATACAACAATTGCGGAATTAGGTCTGATGTAAACTGACTAAAAGCCACCGTTTACGGCACGCCGTAACCCGGTCGTGATGAATGCCCTCATCACCCCCAAAATACCTTTCGCATTTAATAAAGAATGACTAATCGATTAAGACTTGTATTACTCATGAAGTATGATCAGAGGCGGATTTAAAAGTTTGGCGCCCCTAGGCAATAGTAAATATAGCCCATCGAGAGCAGATTAAATACGTATCTTTTAAATATTTGTATACTATTTGTTTGTGTATAACAAAAACAAAGTAATAATTACATTTTTTGTTTATTTTTCTTCTTATAAGGTACAAGGAAGTATTACCATTATAACTATCTAAAAACCTAAAAATAAACCTATATAAAACAACTTTTTGTAGGGAGTCCTTCCTGATTTGATTATCGTGAAAATCTTGAAAATCATTTTTTTTTAGAACATAAAAACATTCTGAAAACTAACTTTATTAACCAAATGTTATAATTTTTTGTTAATTTTTCTGACGGCCCCAAAATCTTGCGCTCTAGGCAATTGCCTTTGCCTAAATCCGCCTGTGAGTACGTGAAAAATTCTGGAACAAATTCGTTTAATAATTAAGTCGTAATTTTTAGAATGTAACTATCCTCACTTGTGCACACAGAGTGGAGAAGTGCGAAGATCTGAAGCAATCGAGTGTGGTCCCCTTATTCCGCAATAATGCAGTGGGCGCACATTCGTCCTTCATCAGCGCCAACACACATGATGTGGGCGTGCGCTCAGAAGACCCCGCCACCGCAGCAGTAGCGGAGGGGCGGTGCGGGCAGTGACGGGGACTTGGGCGCGGGGGCGGAGGCGCAGAACATCGGGAGCGATGCACGCGTCTTGCGGTCGCGAACGTCGCGAAGAGCGGCGGAGGAGGTAGTAACCACACAGCGGCGCCGCGGCCGGTCGGAGGAGGACTAGGTGAAGACGACAGCGAAGACGTGAACGGGGAGGCGGGCGTCAAAGGCGGCAGCGGAGCGGCGGCGAGGACGGACGCGAATGCGCTGTCGAACGAACTGGAAGAGGACGATGACATGTCTGCTAGATAGAAAGAAGAGAAAAAAAACTAATTGAAATACAGAAAATAGGCTAAATATTCATACTTGTGGGTGCAATACCTCACATATTTCACTATGGTACGTGTCATCTTTTGACGCCTCACATTGTACATAAATTATCTCCCAGGTAGAGCTCTTCGCGTATCTCTCCTGCCACTAGAGAGCATGAACTTCGGACAGCCATAAGTACACGAACTAGGATTTCTCAGTTTTACGTTCCACAGTCCTCTGCTAAAAACAACTTTGGCTATAAAAATACTATGTTAGCATCGGCAAAAGTGTTAACTGGATAAACAATTAATTTTGGTTTATTAATAGTGTTTGGATGAGAACGTGTCCTCTGCTAAAAACAACTTTCCCTATAAAATACTATTATTTATTTTGAAAATTTTGTGTTATACTATCACCAATCTTAATTATTATTAATTAAAGAGAAAGTTTTTTTGTGACGTAGTCAGCACCTTCAGACTCTTAATTCAGAGGAATATTTTGGCAAATGCGCGCGCGCTCTTGTGATGTCTGTGAATCATATCTTACTGAAAAGAGTTATTGGAGCCTGAAGATGCTGACTACGTCAGCAAAACATCTTTCGCTTTAATTATTATTATTAATTACAATAATAAAGACTGGTTATACTATACTTCAATATTTGCAATTTATTATATACCAATCAATATGCTACCAACTATCCAGTATTGATAAAAATGTGAACTGCATTTACAACTTTTCTTATAAAAATACTATTTTAAGGGTGACGTGTGGAGTATTTAAATTAGATTTCATAGTAATTTTGAGTGAGTATAAATTACTGTAGGTCACTTAGTTGTGCGGTAATTTCGTTATTTATTGTTATTGCATGTTATTTTTGGAGAATCATTTTGTAGTGAAATAATTTATTTAATTTCATTTTCTTTTGTGATAGTAATGGCCGAAAGTTGCGTTACGCGAGTTCACGTATTTTGGCCATATCGTCGTAAATAATTGTTTGCTCACGCTAAATAATTTTCAGAAACGCATCAAATAATGCCTAAAATCGAAAAAAATAATCTTTTTTTAGGAAATCACAAATTGAAGCGGAGCCTTTGATTTATATCCCTAATTACAAGAAGTCTCTAATTTAAATGTACCGTTATAAACAAACGAAAGTAAATCTTATTTTAGAGATTAAAATCTATACAAAATCTAAGTAAAGAGAATGTATTAAAATGTCTTCAAATAACCAAAATTGCGTACTAAGTTATAGTAATGAATTCGACACTTTTCTGAAGTAAAAACTCCAAAATCGTGATCCACGGTTGCAGGAAATAAAGTGAGATAGCAGGAGTGACATCGCAACACTACTCTTTTCCGGCAGCAACTTGGTAAGCGGAAAGGTGAAATCTTTTATTAACTGTGGTATTGCAGGCTTGTGAAATACCTGTCAACATGATCTCAGTGTTGACTCATGGCACACAAATGTGAGTGATTCAACGAATTAAACAAATCCTATGGCGAAGAAACCAATTACATTTCCAATAATTATATGCTGAAAGAATTGAAATAAAATTATAGTAAGACTTCATTAGACCTTTATTAAACTGAAAATTGTCACTAACGTAAATACTTTGTCAGTCTTATCGAAAAATCCATAAAACGCACTTAAACGAAAAAAAATCTAAGCTCTATTTTCCTCTCGACAAAAATATTGTATAAACAAAAGTAATATATATATATATATATATATATATATATATATATATATATATATATATATATATATATATATATATATATATATATATATATATATATATNTGGTTTTAGAGATAATGAATATGAAGGTCGTATTCTGCAAAATACGAGCTCTTTCCGTTCGAGTATTCATAGTATTTTTGAGTTCTACATACAGTGGAAATTGTCTCTGGAGTATTATTTCAGAGTTCCCTGAAAATGCGTTAATAAGAGGTTTTACTGTATGTTATTTTTTGAGAATCTGAATAAAACCCAAAATATAATTGTGGCAATTTACCAAAACCTACGTTCCAGTGACTGCAATTTGACAGAGTGCAAACAGTATATCAGTCACGCCTTCTTCCCACCTTTTCTTAGATTGGTGCACATTTTGCCACTGAAATAATTTTAAATATTTAAAAATGTTTTAGAGATTTTACTTCGAGAATTTTCGCATTTCCGTCTCCTTTCATTATTCCCATCCCGCAGAAAACAGATTTGTTTTCGAGACTTACTCGATATACTTGGCATACAGCATACCCAATATCAACGTGCAAAGATAACATTTTTAATACATAACTTTCCAACTAGTTAACGTTTAATACATAGCGAGTCACTGAAATTTAACATTAATTGCATTAGAATTAGTAACGTATGTCTCACCTCTTTAACCTAAAGTCTCCAAACTTGAGATTGGCATGGAAGAAGAAATGTGGTAGGACGCCAGTTCTGCTTTATTTACTTCCAATCACATGTCCATTTCTTCTGTATCATTTTAATACTCGCCAATTATTAATATAAATAATTTTGTTCCAAGTTGTTTCTCTTCTTTAAATCGGCTAAGAGAACAAACTGATACATCTACCATAACTTTATACAATATTGAAGAAAGAAGTGTAGAGAATGAGTCATTCACATCTTCATCTGTTTTGTCGAACGAATAATGCATTAATCAACACATTGCTGTAATATACTACACAAGAATGACTGCAAGGCACAATGACAAAACATATTAGTACGCTTGTGTGGCCACACTACCGTCTCTCGCTGCTGAATCATGAGTGACTCCTCGCTCAAGAGTGATTCATAAATGAGGCTCGCTTGTCCAAGCGGAATAGACTCGCTTCGAAACATCTCCAAAAGAGGCTGATCAATATTCCAAAACATTTCTGAGGCTAGACTGATTAAAGTGTAATCGCTCAGTCAGATAGATGATTGTTCTGATTTCGTATATATATTTATTTCTTCGGCATAAATTAATTTGAATAGTAATTTAATATCTTTTTCTTCCTTGAATACTCATATATTGTGATACGGATTAATGTTTTATTGATCAATTTCGTACGACAGGGAATTAATATGTAATTCTCAGTATCGTCCATGAAAAAACACTATCGTTATTCTTGTCTATTTTTTTATTCTTGTCCTGCCAGATACACAATGCAAGATAGTAGATAAAAATACATTTTCAAAGAGAAGGCGATACTTAGATCTATAGTGTGGTTGAAGCTCTGTGGCTATAGCAACGTTTTTAAATATTCTAATTTGAGTTTTGCTTAATAATACTCAGATGTAGGGCTCTAATGACCTCGATATCGACGAGCCCTAAAACCCCACAAAAAAATCTCAGATGTAATGTTTTACGATTAAAATTTACATAATATTTAAGTACAAATTGACGTGTTTTTGTTGTTTTGGGACCCACTAGGAGGTTCTTCTCCATGGCATCTGGGGTGGACATCTCCCCACCCCATCACCGCTGGCTACCTGCCCCATTGTCGTGCCATTCAGTAATATTGTACTACCTTTTACGCTAATACATGGTCTTCTATTTTGTGCAGGTTGTCAGTGTACAGGAAATATTCCGCTTACAAAGAGATGAAGAGCTGAAAGCTGCGGAAGAGCGATATCTTCCCAAGAAATAAAGTTTCCTCAATGCCTCACCTAATATATCCTTACTACAAATCAACTTCGAAACACTGATATTGTTGTCATTTATTTTTATTTCAGAAAGATAATAATGTATTTAGAATGTGAAAGACTTTTAAATAAATTATGTAATACATTCTACGCTCGAAATGACAAATATATTTATTATCAATAACTATTAATGATAATATGGAAAACTTTCGTTATAGACATCAATCGTTATCTGTAGTAATTATCTTATATCTTTACCCCGAAGCAGAAAAATTACCTGTTTGAACAAAGAAATGTGTTCCAGTTGTCAGATCAAACTATTTTATCAAAAAACTCACGATATTACCAAGTTCCTCCTGGTCAACAAAGCTCATGGTTAAGATGATAAGTTAAATCCTTCACAACCTGTACAAAAAGGGAAAAGCACTAAACACCACATTATACAATGAAATTGTAAGACTTGGAAAGTGATGCACATTGTTATTTTGAAACAAGGAGAATCTTCTAACACCGTAAAATCCTATCACCTCATTAGTCTTCTATCAGCCTTATCGAAAGCATTCAAAAGACTTCTACCGTCACGTTTGTAACAATACAGATAATGGTTTCATCCCTCATCACCAATTTCAGAAGATATGATAGTACAGTAGAGCAAATCCATAGAAACGAAAAATAAATGAGTATCTCGTAAATTTTATAAAAGTGTCTTTTCGGCCGTCAGTCAAGCATTTCATAAAATGGCCCATTGGTCTGGAGTGTGAGCTCAAAGAATGGGTCCCAATATGTATTTCTCCTTTTCCGTACCTTTGCGATGGATTTTCAAACAAAATATTAATCAAGAATTACTGGCACTCCACACAAGGTTAGCTTCTAGGAACCAAACCAGTACACCTCTACACAGCTGTTCAACCAAAAGATGCATTTTATCAGCAACGTACCCTGGCGATTGTGCGATACTGGCCCATTGTTCAGACCATAAGACGTGTTCCAAACTGCATGGAGGAGACTTAATAGAGTTAAAAAATATTTCAGAAAATGGCGCATCAAAATTAATGAGACATGTCAACATAAGTGACATTTACTCACCGACACAAAGCCTGCTTGTATATCTAACTCGGATACAAAACAATACTAAAAATTCCCCCAGGGGACTTACATCTAGTAAGTACGTGTTTGGCGAACACGGGGCCGCGAGCTGAGTCTGGCATTGCTCCCACTTACTTGTGCCATGCTCCTTCCTTTCTCTTTTCTGACCTCCCTTGGTCACCTCTTGTTCTTTTCGATCCCGACGCTATTAGGGCTAGGGTATCTTTCATTTTCCTCTTT